>PVIU01005093.1:0-73689 GCA_004026605.1 Ondatra zibethicus
AAATAAGTATTCCGGTATGAATGGAAGTTTCTGTCTCACCCAGTCCCACAGTGCTTCAGTCCCAAAGAAACATCCAGAGGCTAATATTAATTACTAATTCTTGGCCTATTACCTCAGGCTTATTACTAACTAGCTCTTCCAACTTGAACTAATCCATAATTCTTGCCTATGTTTAGCCATGTGGCTTGGTACCTTTTCTCAGTAAGGCATTCTCCTCTTGCTTCCTCTGTGTCTGGCTGACAACTGACTCTGCCTTTCTTCTTCCCAGAATTCTCCTAGTCTGGTGATCCCACCTATACTTCTTACCTGGCTACTGGCCAATCTGCATTTTATTAAACCAATATGAGTGACAAATCTTTACAGTGTACAAGAGCATTATCCCACAGCATTTACCCTTGTTTCTTTTCAAAACAAGACCCTGAATCTAATTTCCTTTGTGTAGATTTTTTTCCTTACCATTATCCTTACCAACTTTTAGCCAACACTCCAAACAAAGACAAACATTCATAATCCATTTTTTTGGTAATGTGGGTGTAGTTTTCTAGGCTACTTTTTGCTAACTGGGAGTGGTGGTAATCTTAAGGGAACCCAAAGGAAATTTAGAATTATGGTCAAGTCCTGACTGGATTATTCTATGAGGCTTGATCATTTCAACCAGCAGTCTTGAAACTGTTCTGGAAGAACTGCAACAGAAGTGCTCCGAAAAGTTGGATTATCTGGGCCATCTGTTCCCATTGGAAATATTTTTTAGGGGGTTTTCCCTGAACAAATCTTATTTTTCTTAACTCAGAATGAATCCATATCCTCTCATTTCCTGTGGAAACAAAAGCAAAATCTCTTCTCCAAAGTAACCTATCTTTTGATTAAATTTTGAAGTGAAGACATTTTCAAAATATATAAGTTGGATTAATCTAGCAGCATTTATAATCAAATGTCTTTTAGCAATTGTTGCTCCTTCCTTAGCACTCAAAAAAAAAAATTCAAAGACAACACAATAACACAGGATCCAGATACTCTTTTTTGTATCTTTGACTGTCGTAGAACTCACTCTGTAGACCAGGCTAGCCTCAAACTCACAGAGATCTGTCTGTCTCTACTTTCCAAATGCTGGAACTGAAGGTGTGTGCTACCACACCTAGCTACTCTATTTTTTTTTTAAGTACTTTATCCTTTTTCTTTTTTCTCATGCTGCTGGCTGCTCATGAATGCCATTTAAGTGTGTTGTGGCCTCTTAAAAGAGCTGTGAGGTTTTTGTTACTAATGCTGAGTCATGAATCCTCTCTTAAAGGAGCCATACTTCTGCTTGCCTCTAGCAAACAGAGCCCACCTGAGAAAATGCTGCTACCAAAAAGCCACGCTTGACTTTGTTCTTTTGTGTCTAGAATCCTTTTTTAAAAAAGCTTTTTCAGGCTTTATGTAAAAATTCTTGCCAAATGTTTGGGCGCAATTTGGGTGGAAGTTTCTGTCCTGCCCAGTCCTGTGCCACTGAATTCCAAAGAAACACCCAGAGGTTTATATTATTTATAAACTGCTTGGCCTGTTAGCTCAGGCTTATTATTAACTAGCTCTTACAACTTAAATTAACCCATATTTCTCATCTATGTTTAGCCACATGGCTTGGTACCTTTTCTCAGTAAGGCATTCTCATCTTGCTTCATCTGCATATTGCTGATGACTGACTCTACCTTTCCTCTTTCCAGAATTCTCCTAGTCTACTCACCCTACCTATACTTCCTGCCTGAATGCTGGTCAATCAGTATTTATTAAACCAATATGAATGACAAATCTTTACAGTGTACAAGAGCATTATTTCACAGCATTCTGGGTAAGGTGCATCCATAATCTCCTCAAGTACACTTTCAGCTGTGCATTCTCCAGAAATCCAGAAGATGAGAAGGCAGCCTTTTATAGGACAAGGTACCAGTGGAAGGGATTCAGAAGAGGTGGCAGTGAAGACAAGAAAGGGAAGGATGAATTTTTCCAGCTCTCCTCAGGTTCTACAGGAGAAAAGATCACTTGGGCTAGCTGTGGTTGTCACCACTCAATCACAGTGATTGCTAAGATAAATGTCATGTCTAGCAGGTACTGCATGACACACATGTAGTCCACTTCATAATCTCAAAGCTCTGAGGAGTGGAGAGAGAGAGAGAGAGAGAGAGAGAGAGAGAGAGAGAGAGAGAGAGAGAGAGCCCTAAAGGCGTTGTAGGAATAGTCAAAGTCTCTAGAAAGTTAGGGATGCAGGTTCGACCCCAGGCTGGATCTTGATGCAATTCTGAAGCATTCAGATAGATGATGAAGGGAGTGGTGGGTGGAGAGCACTTTGCTTGGGCATCACAAGATGTGAAATTTAGGGGCAGCTCACCTATGGTGGGAATTGCGGGTGCTGCCTGGCTGTGCTGGTACAGGAGAGGGATAGAGATGACAGCTGCATTGTCATAGGTCCCAGCAGGAGGGTCAAGAGAATCAGTGTGGAAGAATGTAAGGCACAGGCCTTGGTGACTGCCTCGCAGAGGGTTCTTTGCCTTAGCTGTCTTACCTTTCTGTCTTACCATGAGCTGGAGAAAAGCAGAGAAGAGCAGATTAAGATCTACATAGAAGCCAGAGAAGTCCATTTATCTCTGGTCCAGGCAAGCTGGTTACAGATTAAATTGATCATATCAGGGATGCTCCTAGATGCCTGATTGCCAGAGAGGTGAGAGGCTCGGTTTTATGCGTGACTCATTTCCCTCCTACAGCTGGTGGTGAAGCAGGTGCCACAGGTGGCAGCCAGAAACTGTGGTGCTTCAAGCAGGGTTTTGCTGCCCCACATGGCAGATTGCTGCAGGTTTGTCTGCCCTTCCCAGGCCCTGGGGCTTGAGAAGACCATGCTTCAGCATTGAGAAGCTCCTGACAACCTTTCCATTATGAGCCTGTGTCCCCGGAAGGATGTTCTGTGTGTCTAGCAGTGCTAAATGCAGAGTCACACTGCCCACCCCAGAATAATTATGCTTCTGCACCATGCAAATAGATTCCATATTTTTCAGCCAAGGTGGAAGGGAAAAATACACAGAGAATTCCTGATAAAGGAAAGGAGTTGAAACCCAATGGCAAAAAAGTGTTAGGAATGAGGTGGGCAAAATTCTTTGGTGTATTCCAGCCTGTTAGGACTCAATGTGGCTAACTGGCTTTCTCTGCAGCTCTCTTGCAGCTGTTCCCAAGGCAGGATGCAGTGGGCACATGCTGTTCAGGCCAAATTGTGCGGAACAGTTGGTACTCAGGTTTCTGTTCCCTTTAGCGTGGCTGTGTCTGGACAGGTCCACTAGCTTTCTTACTGATCCCTTGAGCTAGATGCTTCGGTAGTTACTGGACAGAAAAAGCATTGCGTATTTATTTGAAACAAATAGGACAATAACCAAAGAAGGTCCTACAGTGAAGCCCTCACTCCTTGCAACTACAGAGCAAAGGAGGAACCAAGCTCACTCTTAACTTGACTGCGCAACTTCACAAATCAATAATGTAGGTACTCAAGATGCATCACACAGTAATTATCTTTTTCTAGATTATTTCACTTAGTGTAATCCCTTCAGGGACTACTCATCTTGCAGCAAGTGTCAAAATCTCCTAGTCTCTGAAGGTTGAGTGATGTTCATGCTATGGTACTCCATATACAATCATAGACACTTAATAACATTTCAGTCAGTGAAAAACTGCATGATCATTGGTTTAGCTGTGCAGTAAGATACACCATCTCGTTTTATGCTACGCTGTGATGCCTGCATGGTGATGGAAAACACAGGGATGCATTTAGTAAAATATATTCCTGTTAGTAAGTGATGTGTGACTACATATATTTTTGTACGATTTCTACAACACATGAAATGTTTCCACCTTTGGCTACTGTGGATGCTACTGCTAGGGGCACTGGTGGACAAGTAACTCTTTATACTGAATCTTTGTTTTATTTTACTTCCTTTTATTGTTCTATAGTTGTATTGAGGGATATTTGAGTTATAATATACTACACATACTTAAAGTATACCATTTGGTAAGTTTTAGCCTCTGTGCACATCCACAAATTATCATTGCAATAAAGATAATGAGCCTCCATTGACCCAGGAAGATCAGCAGAACATCACAGTGTGATTATTAATAGTAATAACCTTTAAGTAAAACCACTCGAAGCACTAGACTGGAAACAGCCTAATGCTAATCCTGTTGAGAGGGGCGTTTTACACTGAGGGAAAAGTCCTTTTAAGTTTGCTCTTTGGCATTTTCATTCCCCCCTAAAATCTGTGTCTTAGGCGTCTGAGTGATTTCTTGGCAGCAGTTATTTTGCAAAGCAAAGGCCAAGTGCTGGGCTTGGAGCAGGAGGTCTGAGGAGGCAGCAAAGTCCCCTAGACTGCTTAGTCACAGTTTAGGGGAAATGCCTGCCTTGAACTTGGGTAACGCAAGGCCAAGAGAGGACTCTCCTAGGAAGACAAAGTCCGTTTTCAAGGTTGCTCTGATGAGTGCTTTGGCAACTCCACAAGAGCGCTCCCCAGGGACAAGAGGATGCGCCTTGTAAGAAAAATATTTCACAGCAGATGCATTGTGCTCTTTGAGTGTTGGGATTGGAGACAGAGAATGCTTTCCTTCTAAGGCCCTGCTGGACTGCTGTTCAAATGTCAGGAATTAGATCCTGAAGCTTACAGCAGAGAAGTCACCACTGAGCAGTAGATAAACACATTGAGGCCTTTGTGGGAGCTCGAGACTGTCCGCAGGGGAAAATCACCAGCCTGCTTATGTGGACATGAGCCCCAAACATTACCAAATGCTTTTCTCTGTGGGGATGCTTCCAGGAAGCTGGAGACTCTGAAATGAACTTGGTGTGGAGAGTTTATTCAGGAGAGGTACTGCAGTAGAAAAATCTCTCCACTTTCAGGATCTGAACATGTTTCAAACTCCACCAGAAAAACACTTTCATGGGAATGGGCAGGCAGAACTAGCGGGAACTGCTGGCATGGCAGGTGTGGGGTGGTGGTGGCTAGTAGTGGTGGTGGTGGGTGGTAGTGGCAGTGGTGTCTGCAATCTGATGCTGCAGCCAGCAGGTCTGCACATCATACGTTTCTTGTTTTGGTCATGCAGTTCTTTAGTGAACTACTGTGCCCATACTAATCAGCCAGCTTTTAATCATTTTGCTATATTTAACTTCATTTCTCTTACTGTGGAATGGGGCAATAATGAAATACTTTGGATAGATCTCAAAACCTCTGTTATATCTATCTATCTATCTATCTATCTATCTATCTATCTATCTATCTATCTATCATCTATCTATCTATCTATCTATCTATCTATCTATCTATCTATCTATCTATCTATCTGTGTTTGTGCACATGTATGTGTGTGCTTATACATGTGCACACTAAAATACACATGTGGAGGTCAGAGAGGACAACTTGTGAGGATCACTTCTCTCCTATGCTGTGGGTCTCAGTAATGAAATTCAGGTAGCAAGCCTTGGTGTCAGGCATCTTTACCCACCGAACCATTTCTCAGGCCCAGTTTTGTTTTTATAACTTTCAGATAATCTTTGTGAGGCTTAAATGACGCTAGTGGAATGTTCTGACAGGAAACAGGAGAAGAATTTAAACACCAAGTCATTATTGTGATGGGATAAGCGTGGAGCATAATTGTAATAACCTAGGGTTAGTTCTCCTAGGAATGCCCTTTTTGCATGAGCTGAGAGAGGAAAAAGATGGGCATTCTCAGCCTTATAGGTTTCTGACATTTTGTGACTCTTTGATCAAAATTTAGGTAGTTCAATGATGTAGAAACTCCGCAGTCTTTGCATAAGATCACATGTAAATCCAGAGCTTATCTGGATGGAAGATAGATGTACTCAGGACCACAATTTATCCACACTACTCTTGCAATAGTACACTTAGATTAGTGCCTCTAGGGTAGTAGATTCTCTTGCTTTTATTTCTTATGTTAATTTACAAATACTGCAATTGTCTCATGACAGAAGGAAAGAGAAAGAAAAGCAAGGCAGTTGTCCCATCGGGAATTCTGCTGACTGGCCATCTGACCACAGCCTTTTCCATGATTATGCCTGCAGTGTGAGTTTATCTCTAGCTCTTGTCTATCTGACCACACCCACTTCTCCTTTCTTGCTCTTGCTTTGTGAGCAGTGTCTCTAAGCTTCGTGCTGCTGGAAACACAGCCTCTTGGCTGCAACAGTGAACAAATGTCATGCTCTTTGGGACCCTGAGGTGGAAGTTATGGTTCTGAGCCATGAAATGTATTTGTCTGCCCTCACCTGTCCAAGGGATGTTAGACTGGGATGAAGAGAATAGTTAAGGCTGGGAAATCTTCTTGTGGGAGGAATAGAGTTCTGTCACAAAATCAAAGGGTCCGGGTTTTTACCATTGAGAAAAGAATAACACAGACATATATTGTACCTCAGAAGTCATCCTTAGAGATGAGTGGCACAGGTGTTGGAAGACCAAATGGGAGAGTTTGTACAAATCACTAAAGATTTAATAGTGTTTTATAAGAATATGGTGCTGACATTAACAATAGGGGCCCCAGTTGAAAGCAGCGGTAGTCACAGCAGCCCAAACATGGCAACAACCCAAATGCCTGCAATGATACACTGAAGTGGCCCATCCACGCAACGAAAGATTATTCAGCCATGACAAATCGAAAAGGACTGATATACGCCGCCACCGTGGTGAACCTCAAAAGTGTTCTGCTAAGAGAAAGAAGTTGCATGCAAAAGGTATGTATTAGTCCATCATGCCGTGGCCGGGGGGTGAGGGGGTGAGGGATGAATACCTAAGGCTAAGACTTTTTATAGAGCAGTAAAAATATCTTAGGTTTCAACAGTGATGTGGTACAGCACTGTGAAGGTATCTAGTGGCCCTGGAATTGATCTGAAATAAGAGAAATCCACCAGGAAACAGAAAGAACTTGCAGTGAGGGCCAGTTTGTCCTCTAGGCTCCTGAGTACAATATGGTAGCAGGTGACTTGCAGCCTTCTGGAAGAAATGACTTGGTAGAAGTTTCTGGAGTCCTTCTTCTACTTGGAAATTGGATTTCTGAAGAGTGGCTTGTGCTGGCTGCCATTGGAAGATAGAATGTCCCTTGACCTTCCACTTCTGCTCTGGAGCCAATCTATTTCAGGGAACGTTCTTGGCTAACTGCCGAAAAAGCCTGCTTTTGTCCATAAAGGTAAATCTTTACAGCTGCTGGGGACTTGATGTGACAAGGAGATTTTTATTTTTGACTTTTTAGCCTGGTTTTGTGGCTTGTTTACTGGGTGAATTATTCCCTGTCAAGGTGAAATAGCTTCCTTAATTTTACCTCCTGAGATTTTGTGACTGCCCCAATTTCATGACTCAACTCTACAGAGCAGGAAGTAAATCCCAGGGGAAAAATATATAATTTAATGGACTCTTTACTCAAGATTTTACTAAGTAAAAAGTTGACAAAATAGTCTATCAAAGAGTGACTAATTATCTCAGAATGCACATGCTGCCGGAGGCCTCCAGGACTAAAACATTCGTCTGGAAAACAGACTCCTAATAGGAAACCCCTAATCCCTACTGGGCCCCCATTATCCAGTTTTATTTTTTTCTTATTATGATGTAAAAAGCACACCCATTCTTTGTATATGTGGCTTATTTTCTGATCCCAAGGTAAGTGATTATATTATACTGGAATTCGCTTTGTCTCCTGAGTTTTTTTTTTTTTATTTTTTAAAGCATCTAGTACTTAACTGGAGTTTCGGTTAGGGGTAGAGCTCAGGGAGAGGATGAATCACATTAGAGAGGTTTTCAGTTGTCTTCAAAGAAGTTAAAATGGCGGCAAAATACTGATTTGTTCTTTCTGCAATTTAAATAAATCCCATGGTCTCTTGTGGCCAAGTGTTTGCTGATACTGTATCTATCAAAGACGCAAAATTACACCCTCCGTGCGGCCTATGAAGCAAGGCCCCTAGCATCATTTTGCTGCTAGTTCAGGGTGTGAAGAGCCCCAGGAATAAAGAATGCATTAAAGAGGCAGAGGAGGCTTACTGAATCACCAGAACCTGCTCCAGAAAAGGTGCTTAGGTGCTGGACTAGCTCTGAGAGGAGAAGGTGCGGGTTTCTGGATGGCAGGCATAGTCAAGCTGTCTCAATAGCTTGCAAGGCTGGGGACAGTGCAAATGTGGAATCTCTTGTTTTTGTTTTGTTTTGTTTTAGTTTCTAAAGACAGCATGTCTCTGTGTCACCCTGGCTATCCTGTAACCACCTCTGTAGACCAGGATGGTCTCCAGTTCCCAAAGATCAGCCTGTCTCTGCCTCTCGAGTGCTGGGGTCAAAGTCCACTACCGCCTGTGGTGGACTCTCTTGTTATTAAGAAATTGAATACAAAGAGAACAGAGCATTAACCTAAGTATGCGATTCTGTGTAACTGCCCACGTTGCACACACACAAAGCCTGTCCTGAAGGCGATGAAGGGAGTTCTCTCTAGCGTACCCACTGTGGCATTTATCGCGTCACATTGCGGTGGCAAGTCAGTTTGCCGGTCAGCTCTGCAGTGGTTAGCTCAGTCACTGCTTTCACCTAAGAAGTGGCAGAGAAGTCGGCACATGGGGAGAGCAGCAGCAAGGAAGGTAGATTTCTTGACTTGCCACCCTCTGCCTGCCTCTCCCGGTCTCGTTCTCCTGAGTTGGACATCAAGGCAGATGAGATTGGCGTATCTTGTTCAGTTTCTCCAAACTTCAGTCTCCTCCCACTTCAGCACGCATCCTGCCCTTAAAGAGTTCTACACATGGGGAGGCTGAAGTCAGGAGGAACGCAAAGTCTGAGAAATTGAAGCCTGCCCATTTGTCTTTGCAAGCATAAAGGTACAATTGGAATGGGAGAAAGAGATAAAAAAGCTCATAAACTGAGATTTGATTTTAAAGGGGGACTTTATTGATATCAAGATTGAGAGATAAAAACTGATTATCTTCTAGGGCATCCAGCTGTGGCTGGAGGGTGGGACTATTTGCTGCTGAATCCATAGGCTAGCAAGATTTTTTTTCCCCTCTGGGAAACCTCATTCATAAGGCAATTAAAAAATGCTCTGTTTTTCTGGTATTCTTAATCTAGACGTGTAGTCTGGTGGGATGTTTACTTTTCTCCTTTGGGAGAGAATATTAGATGTCTGTACTTATGTGACTTTGCACAGAAAAACTAAACAAAATGTGTGTGTGTGTGCAAGTGTCCCAACTGGCAGGGAAATGACCCAGGTGAGGTTAGGAATGGAACTTGGGTCAGCACAGCTTTAGTTGGCACTGGATCAAAAACTTCTGGAGTCTGGTCAAGCGTTTTATTTTTCTTACACATTTAAACACAGCAAAAGTTTAGAAAAAAGTTTCCTTGTGACAGGTATGCCTACATGAAACCCCCTTGCAAAGTACATGTCTATAACAAAACACCTGTGACCTTTACCATAAGAATGGGTTCTATTGAGAGAGAAATAAGGTTCAAGGTAGGACCTTCCTAGGGAGGAAGGATTTATACTAAGCATCAAGATGGGGTCTCTTGATTGAGAGACAGTGCTCAGAATTCTGGGGCATTTGATGAAGGCTGGCTCCATGGCATGTCAAAACATTACCAAGTTATTAGATAATATCCACTCCAACATCCCGGGTGAACAGGTGTCATTTTCTTCCTTTGAAGAAAAAAGAGCCTGCATGTTTAACGGTTCTGGTTTACCTAGTGCCTTCTGTAAGTTGTGCCCTCTATAAAACTGAATGTACCAGTCAGTTTCTTACTAGGAGAGGGTGGCGTGGGCGCGGTTCAGATGTCTCTCGGCAGCACATGAGCTTCCATTAGAACCCACTTGCTGTTCTGTTTCCACTGCCGTCCCTGCGACCTTCATCCCTGCTGGGCACAGGGATGCAAAGCCAAGTGCCACAGCTCATATGATTGGAAGTTTTTCTGAATGTATATATTTTATAATACAGTTTACCTTACCCTTGTTCATCTCCTAAACTACATTTAAAATCAATGAATGTAATACATGTGCCATGGCCCACTGGTGACTAATCTACCCATACTAGGTGTTAGGAAATTAGTCTTTAAAAAAGTAATAGCAAGAATCAAAGTTTGGTTCTTTATTATTTTTAAAAGAATTTTTTAATATTTAAAAAGCATGGATTAAGAATATTTGAGATTATAACTAGAGTTATGGGACATTGATTTTTTTCTCCTCTGCAAAGGATTTTCCTGGTATGAAAGAACAGCAGTGACCAGCAATTATTTATTCTCTAGGGTGGAATACGATACGATAGAGACAAGTTGAATTACAGGCAGTGCTCTGAGGCCTTGTGAGGATTTCCTAGTCCTAAGTGAAAGGCAAAGAAAGGACATTGGAAGAGTTAGACAGTCAGACCCATTAAAATGTGTAGAGAAGTATTACCTCCCATCTAATGGTCTGAGAAACTCCTTCCCAGGGTCACTGAGAAGCTTAAATTCAGACTTTCAGTGAGGAGAAAAACAGCTGGGGTTGTCTTTCCTGCAGGGGGAAGCGCCATTCTGCCTGGCTGTGGGCAGATGCTGAAAGAATTTGAGCTGTTTGAAAAATGATTCTTTTTTATTTGTGTGTGTGTGTGTGTGTGTGTGTGTGTGTGTGTGTGTGCGCATACACCTGTGGAAGCCAGACAGGCCATTGGATCCCCTGGAGATCGAGTTTCAGGCAGTTGTGAGGCACCAGATGAGAGCGCTAGGAACTGTGTTCTGGTCTTCTGCCAAGCCACCTCTCCCAGCCCTACTTTGGCCATTGCTGTTAATAAACAGGAATTATAAATGGAATATTTTGGTTGTTTAGAAAAAGGACATTTTGTGGAGAACTGTTATGGGTATACCAAGTGTGGCACAGGTGAAGGGCAGTCGTCTTAAATGAGCAGGGCTTGGTAGGGTTGACCAGCTGCCTAAGGGATTTGGAATTCATTTTGTTTTTAATGTAGTGATGTTCTGACTTTTAAGGGTACAACTATTTGAAACCTTTAATCTTTGGGAGAGAAAGAAATATGACTTTTATTGTATCAAATGCATATTGAGATTCATTTAGAAAGAGTAAGGCTAAAGAAATTAATCTGAGGTCAAAGTAATAAAGGTTGTGGATCCTATGGAGCAGGAACTCATATGTTAGGATGGCCGCTGTGTGTTCTTCGGAGATTAACCTCAGGTCCTCTGAGGACAGGAAAATGCTTAATAACCAGGATCCCACTTTCTGTTTCCATAGCTCTAAGCATTGCTGTTGTTAGCATCATCAACAGTAAATTATCATTCTTGAAACTATAAGCATCAGTTACTAAATAAAGTCTTTTTTATTAACATTTGTCCTTTATTTTGCATACTAACCACAGTTTCCCCTCTGTCCTCTCTCATGTCCCATCCCTCCCTGCCACTCCCATCTACCCCAATCCACCCACCCCTCCTCTGACTCCATTCAGAAAGGGGCAGTCCTCCCATGGACTTGAACATAGCACGGCGGATCAAATTGAGGTAGGATCAAACTCTTCCCCCTGTATAAAGGCTGGGCAAGGTAATCTGACATGGGGAACAAGTTCCCTAAAGCCAGCTAAGTGCCAGGGCCAGGTTCTGATCTCACTGTTAGGAACCTTACAAACAGACCAAGCTACACAACTGTCACACACATGCAGAGAGACTAGGTAGGTCCCATACAGGCTCCCTAGATGTTGGTCCACAGTCCATGTGCTCCCATGAGCTAAGGCTATCTGTCTCTGTGGGTTCCTTCATCATGGCCTTGACTCCCCTACCCCCGGTTCATACAGTCCCTCCTCCCTTTCTTTAGGACTCCCAAAGCTTGCCCCAGTGCTTGACTGTGGATCTCCAAATTAAAGCAACGCTATTTAAACCTTACTAATATTATGTGATGCCATCTGTGTTACTTGTCTCATTGCTATACCCAAATACCTGACAAGAACTAGCTCAAGGGATAAAAGTGTTTATTTTGGATGACAGTTTAGAAGGGAAACGGTCCATTATGGAGGGAAGTCATGGCATCAGGACTGTGAAGCAACTGATCACATCGTGTCAGCAGTTAGCAAGCAGCAAGTGCACAGGAAGTGGACTTGTTCCTAGAGAGTCACTTCCTCTGATGAGGCTCCACCTCCTAAATATGCCAAATCCAAAACAGTGCCACCATCTGGGAGCCAAGTGTGCCAAGGTTGGTTTTTAGATCACACAGCAAGTAAAATTTGGAGCCATGTTTTAATTCATGTTTGTTTAGTTCCCAGATTTATATGATATTACTTTTAATGCCTTAGAGTTCTGGGAATTTAGCACCAGTCTCCCTAGGTCAACTAGGAAGAAAGTCAGACCTAAGTATACATCAGTTATTCTTGCTTCTAGCATTTACTTCTCTTTTATATGAAAAATATTCCTTCCTGGCCCATTGGGAGAACTATCTATGTCTTCCTCAGTTACATGTGTTTCAGGTGTGGTGTTGATTTTACACAGTAGACCTGGGAAGAGGCCAGTTAAAACAGAGATGGGCACCTGATGCAGGGCCAGTCAGAGCTGGGAGAGCCAGCTGTGTAAATTCTCCTTTTCTTATAGGCATGTGCTAGCTAGTGCAGGCTCTTATTGTTTTAGGGTAAAAATCCCTCAGAGACAGAGCCAGTGGAGAAAAAGACAGAATGAAGAGATGGAAGAAGATAAATCGAGTCTACATCACCAACTCAAAGCTGCATATGAAATCGGTATCCTGAACCTTCTGGTGGCCTTTGATTCAATCTCCTTCATTTAGCAAGAGGTGTTCTAAGCCAAGTCAGATTCTCCAAGTGACCTGAAAACTGACGGTCTCTTCGCAATTGTCCTTCAGCAAACCCCCATTTGCATGTGCTGCTCGCACCCCATAAGCTCAGGCCCTGCTCTCTGCAGCTCCACATGTCATTGCTTTGTCTCTTCCCAGTTATTAGAAGTTCCAAAAGGCCTCGACCTACTGTTCTTAACCAACAGAGGCCACCCTTTCCCTCCCTTTTCTCCCTTTCCCTTTCGTTTACCAGGTTCCAGTGTAGACCCAGATGTCCCTGGAAACATCATCTCACATGTTCTCGGGGCTATGCTCGACTTTCCACCATAGACAAAGTGTGTCTTAGCAAAGTGACCGCAGGGAGCTGCTTTCTTTAATTATGAGGGGGAACCTGAATTCTCAGAGGGTGATGGACTCTGTGACAGAGAGACTCTCCGTGAATGTGCTCGAGCATGTGCAGTTGGGGGAGGGGAGCGTATGAGTTTTAGAGGAAGTGTGCAACAGGTATAGAAAGTGACAGTTACAAATCTGTTCTTACACAAAATATTTCTTGAAATTATTTTCAAGGAAAAGTTTAATTTGTCGTAGTCATTAGGAACACTGTGTTGTGCCAAGAAAATATTTGAGAAGTTCTAAGTTGTTCGTCAGGCTGTGAAAAAAATTCTTCTGTGAGTCTACTACAATAGGAAAAGACAAAGTTGATCCAGAGAAGCAGCATGCGGTGTGGAAAGAGCATCCGAAAGGACTCGGGAAGGTTTGGATGCAGGCCCAGTTAGGTCATCGACTGTAAGAGCGGCAGACTTCATGTAATTTTGAGTCACTGTATGAAATGAAGACAATCCACTTGGCCAATACTCATAGTTGTTTTGAAGTTCAAAATGGGACCTTTTTACATGGGAAGCACTGTTATTATCTGAACATTTGAATACACACAGTCGCATACCCACGTACCTGCACCCTCATGGGCACACACGTCACTCCTCATTTTATCGATGAAGAAACTACGGTATGGAGAGATTATACAACTTGCCTGATGATACACACCCCTTAAAAGGTGAAATTAAGCTACAAATGAAGGAACCTTATGCTCCATTCCTTCTCCGTATTGTCACCTGAGCCACCTCAATGGCTTGGCATTCACTGACAGGTCATTTGACATTAAACAGACAAGCAGCTCAAGTGATTTTAATTAATGTCTTAGGGTTGTCAAAAATCTCTACTCTGCATTCTGAGTCCTTTAAGTACTTTGACAGCTCTTTCTGTGAAAAGAGTGACTCTAACCCCTGGTCATGCCATGGCGTCTTATGTGATGCAGGCTGGGACATTAGGCTTAAAGGGACAACCTGAGTGGCGAGCTGATGGATCTGGGTTTGTGAGAGGTAGATCTGGAAGTTGAGGCTTCATAATGGGATTTCACATGGACTGAATCTTAAAACTCAAAAGAACACAGGAAAGCAGAGCTGACAGAGTATAAGAGAAGCAGAGTGGAATGAACGGGGAACCCAGGAATAGACACTCAGAAGCACGTGGTCTTAGCCCAAAGGTTGTGGTGTGATGAGACGGAGACAGAAAGATGAATTCTTGTTCCTGATGATATCCTCATCCTGCTTCTGGCCCTTCCTGAGGCCCAAATGTTGTTGTTGCCCTTGGCTTCAATGGAACATCTCTAGGTTCTCCCAGAAAAATTTCCCTTTGTTTGTTTTACTTCCAGTAGGTTTAAATTCTTGTAAACAAATGGCTCTTGAGAAGGAGACAACCCCGGGCAGTGAATACATGGTTGGAGTTGTGTGAAATCCCAGGTTTACCACTGCCCTAAAGTATGCATCTTTACACTTAACAGATGGTCACTTGGCTCCTAATCGAACACTTCTATGACAGATACTCATGATGGCCAGACAAGACCTACTCTGCTGTTACATAGCTGTCTTCGGTGGTCTAACTTTTCTTACATTTATTCAAGATTATTATCCTACATTTATGCCTATTCCTTATGGTTCTATAATGTTATCTACTACTTTTTAAAAATCAGGATAGCTCTTTATAAATGATGCATATGTTGGTAAATATATAAAGCATGTCATAGCCCAAGCAAAGCAACCAGCTGATGATATATACAGGTTGTCCCTTCACTCACTCACTGACTGGTTTTACTGCGAGCCTCACTGTCTGCTTTCTTCATTCTGGGTAGTACTGGTCCACTTACCAATGTTCTTTGAAAATGGTCATTAAGATTTGGCACAGTGTCATAGATGCATAGCAACCAAATTATTGAGTTTCATAATCTGGACAATAGTCCTATAATTTTGCCACAATAAGGTAATGTTATCTTGTTGGTTATTTGATATGTTTGATTGTCTCTGGTCACCCTCTAAGCAGCATTTCAACTCAAGTGAGGTAGACTTCACCAAAGGATTCATTTGTAATCATATTGGTTAGTTAAGAAAACACACTTAAATGATTGGCAGTATATTTACCACTCTCAAATTTTATCCATTGCTTTGGATGGCTGAGGACATTGAATTCTGGAGGCACCGAGCAGTTCTTGGTCTTTGGTACATACACAACTCTTGGTTTTCCTTAGGAGACATGCTATAGATGTTCAACTATTCAGTCATTATTCTCAAAGAAGCTTGGTCAGGATTTCACTGTGTCAGAACTGGGGCACCAAGGAGGGATTTCTTTCTTTCCTCTCCTCTCTCTTTCAGAAGGAAGAATCCAAATTTACATTTACCTCCAAGTTCTTTCATATACTCTTTTCTCTGGGATCTCACATTTATCCCACAATCCAGTCAGATTCTTCAACCCTTGTCCTCTGGGCTTTTTCAGGGACGCATTTTAGTTGGCATGGTGAAATGCCTACTTGTGCTCTGCCTGTCATTGCCTTCTCTATCTTTGAAAGTCTGGTCTTCATCTCTGTGGTGCCTCCCCCATGCTCCCTGGCTGCCAGCACTCTTTTTTTTCTTTTTAAATGTCAGCCTCAAGCCCACAAATAATGACATGGAGACTTATTAATTAATAAAGCCTGGCCTTTAGATTTGTCTCATTAGCTCTTATAACTTAAATTTACCTGTCAATTTACATTCTGCCACCTGGCTTGGTTACCTTTGCTCTGTACCATATATCCAACTTCTTCAGAGTCTGACTGGTGAAATCCAATGCCTAGATTCCTCCTCCTCTTCCTCTCTCATGGAAATCCCACCTCTCCTCTCCTACCTAACTGTTGGCTGTTCAGCTTTTCATTAAACCAATCATGACACATCTTCACACAGTGTACAAATGTCCCACAACAACACTCCTCTGACTCTGTTTCCTGATAGTACTTAGCTCACTCTATGCATGAAGCAACAGAGACCATTCTGCTCTGTAGAACCAACCCTCTGTGATTGTATATCTAACATTCAGTGAGCTCTGGAGCATTGCTTTTTCCGTTTTCTCTCATATGTCCTCAAAAGAGCTAAGGAATTTAAACATTCTAAATAAAAAAATTAGGATAGGAAGCCCTTAGGATCTGATATGATTTTTAGAATTCTCAACAAAGTGTTTGTGTTGAGGAGGAAAACATATCATTAGTTGATCTTTTCTTATAGCCCTAATCCAGGGATCGCCTAAAAAGAATGGCATAAGCACATTCCAATAAAGATCACAGTTAGTGTGTTTTCCAGTCCTGGGATGTACCTAAAAATCAATATTTCTTTTATTCTCAGCCCTTTTAATGTTCAAGTTATTTGAAAGGGAAAAGGAAGAATAGAACCCAACTTAACATACTACAATCATTAGTAATTTTTAGTTTCTTGTGATTTGGAAAATAATGTTATCCCTGCACTTGAAAACTCATAGCCAAACATATTAGGGAAACATGCCCTAACTCTGGACTTCTCAGTGAAGAAGGAGTGCATGCACGTGTGTGTGTGTGTATGATATACATAGTGTGATATATATGTGCATGTGTGTTACAAAGTGAATGTGTGTATGTATGTATGTATGTATGTATCTGACATATCATATAGAACTATAGCAATTAAAGCAAAAGAAACCATGATTTCTACAGGGATGACAGGCAGAGTATATGGAAGGGATTGAAGGGAAGAAAGGGTAGGGCAGGGGAGTGATATAATTACACCTTAATTTTTAAAATTTTAGCAATGAAAGAGAATGTCATCATGGACTGAGGAGTTGACTCAGTAAGTGAAGCACTTACTGACTTAAGTAAGTAACTTAAGTAACTTAAGTGACTTAAGTAACTTATTCAATCATAGGCCTTAAGTCAAATTCCCAGAATGCATCTGAAAGACAGGCGCGGTGGGACATGCCTGTCCCTCAAAAGCTAGAAGGGTACACACAGGCAGATCACAGGAGCTTCCTTGTCAGCCAGCCGAACTGAGACAATGAGGTCAAATATGTGTGTGTGTGTGTGTGTGTGTGTGTGTGTGTGTGTATGCATGTAAGTACAACCTGCTTAGTCTGTTTAGCGTGGCTTGTATTATGTGATTTCAAGGTTGACTACTTGGTATTGGATAATCAATAAAGGAGCTCATGCCTGGGGACGACTATTTCTTACTCTTAGCATTCCTAGGTTGTTTGTAGTTCTTGTCTGTGGGTGGGTCCCTGTGAGATGTCCCCCTTCATTTCTTGTTGGCTTGGCTATTGGTGCTGTGCTTCTCTAGACCCTGTTGTCGCCATATTGCTGTGGGATCATGAGCAACATTTCCCTGTCGTTTCTGGGAAGCACAGCCTCTCCACAGACCTGGTCCTCTGGCCAAGAGGAGCTTTGTAAAGTGGCTCCTCTGTAGCTTCGTCTCTCCCTTTATCTCCATCACGATTCATTGCACCTTTGACTGGAGGTGTGGCCTTTCCAATTGGGTCCAGCTGAAGGTCTCCCTGGGGTAGGCTAGCCCAGCCTCTGCCAACAGCAGGAATAAGCACCGTTCCCTCATGGCTCTCCTCGCTATTCTCAGACAGTCCCTGAGGAATCCAGATTGTTCCAGAATGCCTGTCTCTGGAGCTTTGTTGTGGAGTGTAGCAAGACTGCTCTGGTCTTCCTGAGGGCTCTTGATAGCAGACTATGCAGTAGTCACAGCTTCTATGGTTAGGAGGACTCAAATGTATGATGATCATTCTTCTGAACACAGCAAGCAAAATGATTATCTCATATACAACTTGTTTCTCTTCTTCTCAGTAACAGAAATCAGCATCAATTAACCCCTTTTCACCAAAGAGCTGAAGTCGGACCCTAAACACTTTTCTGCAGCTCACCCACTAATTGTTCATTCCATAGACCATTCAATTTAATTACCATGTATGGGTTTTCAGGGACTCATATTTGCAGTATACTTTCCTGCCTAAAGTATCATGCTTACTTTAAAGACATTAACAATCAATCAATTTAGCTTAACAGCCAGGAATGTATAGTCTGGCCTACATACTCTGCTATTTTAGACTCTGTATGTATTGAACATTATGTACAAGACCCTGAGGCAGGAATCAAACTGAATTATTTAGCATCTTGCTCTCCAGAAACCAGAATCCTCTGTAGACATCAATAGGGTACCATTCAATTGTACCTGGTCAGGAGGGTAACACGGGCACAGCAATGTAAGAGAAATTTATTTGATGAGCAATACTTAGGAATTTCAAAACAATAGAAAAATCAAAAGTTAAACAAATCACAATTCAATATGAAATGGAAAATGGCTTTTGCTTTTTCCATAAAGTAATTCAAAACATTCGATTTCAACTACTGCCTCACATTTGCTATTTTGGAAGGCTTCATCTTTGTCAAGTGAGCCAAACCATATGCAAGATGCCTTAACTGTTCAGGTTTATGTATGCTTGTTATTCCCAGTCCTGTCCTGCTCTCCTTTAGGATGCGGGAGGTGGGACTGGGGGCACGTACAACAGCCAGACTTAGGGGGACAGAAAAAGACTAGTGTGAACTAAAATCTAATAAAATAAGTGATTTTTATGAGGTGTGAAGAGGTTTCCTGGGAGCTGTGCCATGAGGAAGATGGAAGGAAGTCTTATTTGAAAGCGTATTATCAAGTATGCTTTGTTTTCCACGTGTGAGTGGGATTTGAATAGAAAACAGAGCCTAAGGGGGACAATTTGGCTGAGGCTGAGTTCTGTTTAAGACATTTGTTTTCTTCTCAGTATATTAAGAAGTCGTAGGGTAGAACCTGGGCCATGGCAAGGTTTTGCCTTCTGTTGAACTGAAGCTACCATGTTGGCTTGTATTTAGTTTTAGTTAGTGTGTGTAGTTTGCTCATCCTGTAAAACACTGAATAATAAAAGAAGAGATTTGGGGCAGCAAAGAAGGGTTTGAGGGGGTCTTAGTGTTTCTGAGTGTTTATTGTTTGTAGCTGAATCGTGTGTGTTGAGTCAGTCTCCGAACAACTTTCCCAAGTAGGTAGTTTTAGCACAATTGTATAGTGAAAAAGCTCAGAGCAGCCAGAGGAAATTGTTGTTTGTGGCTCTTCAGTGTCAAAGCATGGAGCAGATTCACATGCTAGTCTATTTTTTCCTGTGGTGATGGACGTTGAGTCTCCTTCAGGGTAGGGTGCTCTCATTGTCTGCTTTGTATTGTAAATGCTCTAACATTTTATGCCAAGGAATGCACAGTTGCTTGAATCAGCCTTCTTTCTTCTTTCTTTCCCATTTCCAGCACAGTCGGGGACCCCCAAGGGGCCATTTGTAGGATCAGGGTATGTGAGGGAGATAACCTGCTGGATTCTCTGGCAGAAAGGGTGGGGGCAGAGCCGGACTTGCAGGACTTTTCCTGGGGCTGAGTGAGATGATGAATGTTGAAGACACAGGGCTCTCTCTCCCCAACCCCGCCACCTGGGGGGAAACACACACACTGAGTCAGGAAGGATCTTCTTTAATTGCATCAGGCAGGAACTTATACAGGCTGAGATAGGGGGTGGGAAGCCTGGGATGGGCCAAGATGGAGCAAGGAACAAGGGAACAAGGGCCAATAATATTCTGCTACGTTAGCCAGAGACAGGTCTCCAAACCTGAGCTAGGCTCAGGAAGTTATACTAGGCCTCACCAAACTCAAGCTGGGCTTTGGAAGTTATACTGGGCCTCATGCCCAGGCCTCATGAGGCCCAACAATAACCAAAAATTTTGCGTCAGGCTGAGCTGCTCTGAATTAGCAGCTCTGTCACTTCCTAGCTATGTGACATTAGACAAAACTCTGCTCCAAGCGCTGCTTCCTTAGCTGTAGCTTGAAAGCAATGTCTTAAAGCTTCTAGATCAGCCATTCTCAACTTGTGGGTCACAACCCCCTTGTGAGACACAGATCAGATATTTACATTATGACTTATAACAGTAACAAAATTACAGTCATGAAGTAGTGAAAAGAGTTTTATGGTTGGGGTCCCCACAGCATGAGGAACTGTATTAAAGGGCTGCAGCGTTAGGAAGGTTGAGAACCCCTGCTTTGAACTGTCAGTGGTGTGGGTAAGCCTCATGGCCCCAGTGTCTTGTGCCTCACAAGTACATCTAAGAAGGTTACTGATGATACCAACAGAGGCTGGGAAGAGAGGCTGGTTGCCATTCTGGCTGTTATGCCGTGAAGTCCCCCCAAAACCATCAAGGAGACAGAGTCCCATATGTAAAAGCAAAGAGCCTTTATTTTATGCAAGTTTGCAAACTCGGTCTCTCCTCATGTCCAACATATTGGAATAAATGGAGAGCCCCAAGCTCAGTTAGAGTTGGGTTTTTATAATAGTAAAGGTGTGGGTAAAGTGTTTCTGAGGTTCAAGACCCCTGATTGGCTGACATTTGTCTAGGGGTGTCCTGGTGAGTATGCTGGCAGGTGATTCTATCTACAACGGTTGGAACATTAGGCATTTCCTTAGGATGGTCTGTTCTTGGGTGGTGCTCGGGTAATCTCAGTTTGTGGTTCTTCCTGCAACCAGTTATAGATTCAGGGTAAACTACTAAGACTCGGGCCTCCATTAAACTTATCGATGGCTGAGTCCTACTCTGGCAGGTGATAATGGATGGAAGTAAAGAACTTCCTTTGGGTGGTCTGTTTCTATTTAGCTTATCATGGCTGCCTCCTACACTGGCAATCCAATTTCTCCCAAGGTGATGCTGAACCTCCCCTCATTCTTTCCACATTGGCTTTCCAATTTCACTGTAACTGTGTCTCTGGAACAATCCATTTAACACTTTCTGGTGAATCTTTCTTTTTGGCAACTTTAATTACATCTGGTATCACTCAAGGTCTTTTATGACACAAAACATGAAGCAGATCACAAGAAGAAAATTGCTGGAAAGCAAGCTGGGATTGATGGAAAATAGATTAATATGACCGAGGGCAGACAAGCTATCACCCTGGGTGGTTAACATGGTTTATAGTGAGCTGGTTCCTCAAAATAGTCACTGCCCTGGGTGACCAGTAAGTCCCTGCAGGATCATAAGTGTCAGCCAGCGTCGGAAAGCTTCAGATTGTTTTTCTTTCTTTAAAGGTTTCAGAGCTTCCCCGAGATGCACATAAACATTAATGAGCTTCGACTGTGGTCGGGGTGAGAGATAGGTGATGAATCTATTTCCACTATAGGAAGAAAAACTCAAAATGAAAATAAATCCGCCAAGGTCACCTAAAGTCCAGGAACCAGACCCTGGGCTGTCTTTTGTATTTACCACTTTCATGAGAGGCTCAGTGTTCCCATTAACGGAAGCTCTGTAGGCAACTGGAATGAAGGGATGGCACCAAGACCAAAGCAGAAATCTCTTGTTTTCTTCAAAGCCCATGGGCTCATTCAGGGTTGGATGCAATGGAGGACCATATCTTATGAAAACAAAATCCCAAAAGTCCAACAAAAATACATACAACCATGGAATTGTTAGTTGCCCCAGGATCTTTTCTTTTTAATACAAATTGATTCATGTTTAAAGTCTATTCTCTAAATCCTATTTTAAAAATAGAGACAGTAGAAGAATCCTTGGAAAATCAGTGTGGTGCAGGAGGAAGGATGCAGGCTCTGGGCTGTGCTACCAATGCTGAGGTCGAGGCCTTAGCTGTTGCTGATGGAAGACTGAAGATATGAGACTTCAAGTCACCCTGCATTTTTTCCTGAGTCCTGTCCATGCCCACCCAGTGCCAGCACAGAGCCTTTTCTTATTCTTCTCTCCGAATCACTCTGCCCACACCCTCTGGTGGCCCATTCTCCCAGAGCTTCCCTCATATCTTAGTTACAAACGGATATAAGTTGGGGTTGAGAATTGTGGGGTGTGAGAATCAAACCTCTGTTCTTCATGTCACCCCTCAGCTGATTGCTTTCCAAAGCTGGTAACAGACTACATGGAAACAGAAACCCAAACTGGGTGGTTACAAGGAATCACTCCCTGGACAGCTCACTTCACCTCCTCTCATTCTGCTTTCACACTGTGAAGGAGACAGGGTGTTCGATGTTTTATGCGGAAGAACTTTCTGGTCAGTGGCAGGTCCAAAGGAAACTCCATTTTCACAGATTTTGAAGGTTAGACAAAAGCCAGCATTCCTCAGCAAACTGAGAAGCCAGTTCTCCTCTACCGGAAGGAGCCTGTGATAGCTATTCTTGGTTGTCAACTTGACTACATCTGGAATTAAAACTAAATCTGAAAATGGAGGACACACCTGTGAGGGATTTTTGCTTAATTTTGAAATAGGAAGGTCCACGTCTTTTTCTTCTTTTTTTATTAAGATTTTTTAAATACAACCTTTTCTCATTTTACATAGCTATCCCCATTCACATTCCCTCCCCTCTTCCTGCTTCCCCCACCTTCTCCTCCCCATTCCTCAGAAAGGGCAAGGCTTCCCATGGTGAGTCAACAAAGTCTGACACTTCACTAAGAGGCAAGACCAAGGCCTTCTTCCCTATATCTAGGCTGATTAAGGTTTCCCTCCAAAAAGAATGTGCTCCTAGATGCCAGTTCAAGCACTAGGGATAAATCCTAGTCCCATTGCCAGTGGCCTCATAGACTGTCCAAGCCTCAGAACTGTCCCCCACATTCAGTGGACCATATTCAGTCCTCTCCACTGCTGCTTAGAGTCTTAGCTAGGGTCATCCTTGAGGATTCCTGGGAATTGCTCTAGTGCTATGTTTCTCAATTGCCCTTTAATGACTACCTCAATCAAGATATCTCGTTCCTTTCTCTCTCTCACTGCCCTTCCCCCTTCTTGAGCATCCCATTCCCTCATATTCTCCCTCTAATCCTAATCTTGAGGCGGGAAGACACACCTTTAACCTAGGCCACACCTTCTGCTGGAACCTATATCAGGATATGGAAGAAGGATAATTTTGTTCTTTGCCTGATTGTTCTAGTCTTGCTAGCAAGTCCATTCTTTTCCTGCCATTAGTGCCTACATCTTCAGGATTCTAGAGTCTACTGAAGACCAGCTGAGACATCCAGCCTCATGGAATGAACAACTTCTAAACTTTCCATTCATAGAAAGCTATTGTTGGACCAGCTGAATCACAACCTGAAATTCATTTTAATAAATTTTCTATAGTGGTATATTATTTGTGCTTTAATAAATAAACTTGCCTGCAGATCAGAGGGCAAGGCAGGCATACTAGTCAGCCATACAGGTCAGGGAGTGGTGGCATACATCTTTAATCCCAGGACTTAGGAGACAGAGGCAGATGGATTTTTGTTAGTTCTAGACCGTCCTGGGCTACACATGATTGAATCTGTCTAAAAGAGAATCAGAGTTCACACAAAGGTGTTTCCAGCACTTGGGATCACATGCCTATAATCCCAGCATTCGGGAGGTGGAGACAGGAGCAATATGACTGGGCAGAGAGAGGAAAATAAAGAATTTAGTGTACTGTGTAGTGTGGTGTGTGGAGTCTTCAGGATTTGTAGAGACAGAATCTCGCCAATTTTTGGTCTGAGGTGGAGGTAAGAGCCAGTGACTGGCTGTTTTGCTTTTCTGATATTCAGGTTGAACCCCAATATGTGTCTCTGAGTTTTTATTATTTATGCTACACTCACTTTATATATCTATATCTGTCTGTTTATCTATGTATATATATATGTTTCTATGTATGTATGTATGTATGTATGTATGTATGTATGTATGTATGTATCTATCTATCTATCTATCTATCTATCTATCTATCTATCTATCTATCTATCTATCTATCATCTATCTATCACCTGTCTGTCTATCTATCACCTATCTATCATCTGTCTGTCTGTCTACCTGTCTATCTGTCATCTAGCTGCCTGTCTATCTGTCATCTATCTTCATCTATCTGTCTATCTATCTATCTATCTATCTATCTATCTATCTATCTATCTATCTATCTATCTATCATTGTCTGTCTGTCTGTCTGTCTGTCTATCTCTATCAATTGAGAAATTCGGTCTGTAAGTTCTGTTTCTGTAGATAACCCTGACTTATGCATAGCCATTTTCTTTGTTGCTAGCAAAAGGCACAAATGGCTATCTGTCTATGGGTAAAGTTATTAGCATACCAAAGTGAATGCTGGCCTCCAGGCTCCCTCAGTACCACAAGTACATGTAACATATTTTTGAGTCCATCCTAGCTCTTCTCATCTCTTCCCCTACCCTAAACTCCCCCAGCTATTCATTCTATTTATAACCTTGCTATTTCACCTATGGTCTTTCTCTTTTGTCCTTCTCCTCTCTGTTCTCCCTCTTTCTATGTTCCTCTCTCCCTTTCTTCTTTGTTCCTGCTTCCCTCATGGCCAGGCCCAGTCTGGTGCCATAAGGAGCCTCTTCAATGCTCATCTTCCTCCTGAAGTAGGTTGGTGCTGCCAGGAGCAGATGTGTTTCACTGTCATGAAGTCTTAAGCTCTTAAAACATTTTAAATGCCATATTTCATAGTCTTTGAAAAGTTTGAAGAATAGCCATCCATCTGAAATACATCTCTTTACATCTAGAAAACCTACCTAACATGACTACAAGCTTGGCTATTATAGATGACTCTCTATTTACCTATATTTCTTAATTATACATTACATTTTTAAATGGACTGCACAAATCAAAAGCAAAAATATAACAAAATTGACCTTAAATTTGTATCAATAAACCAAGATCTATATGAATAAAAATCTCTATAGCATACCCCTGTAGTATGAGGAGCAAGTGGGCCACATTCCCGGCCACCCAGCTAGCTTAACCCAAAAATAATCACACAGAAAACTGTATTAATTAAATTACTGTCTGGCCCATTATATCTAGCCTCTTCTTGGCCAACTCTCACATCTTGATTCAACCAATTTCTAATAATCTCTGTTCACCATGAGGACGTGGCTTACTGGGAAAGCTTCTAACCAGCGTCAGTCTCGGGCAGGAGAACCATGGCGTCTGCCACACTACCTTCTTCCCAGCATTCTTTTCTGCCAACTCCGCTTACCTGATTTCTGTCCTATCAAAAGGCGAAGGCAGTTTTCTTTATTAACCAATGAAAGCAACACAAATACAGAAAAACATCCTACACCATTTCCCCTTTTTCTGTTTAAACAAAAAAGAAAGGCTTTCACTTTAACATGGTAAAATTACATATAACAAAACAGTTATCAAGCAAGAACTACAGTTACCATATTTAGATCTATTTTATCTTTTATCATAACAAAGGAAAACTATAACTATCAATCTATTCTTCAACTCCATCAAAGACTCCAGAAGGATATAATATTACCTAAGTAAACGAGAAGTAAGCAACTTGTTTGTTTTCCGGCTGCCCAGACT
Source organism: Ondatra zibethicus (assembly GCA_004026605.1). Classification (NCBI taxonomy): domain Eukaryota; kingdom Metazoa; phylum Chordata; class Mammalia; order Rodentia; family Cricetidae; genus Ondatra; species Ondatra zibethicus. The sequence continues at coordinate 25,490 of PVIU01005093.1, forward strand.
CCTGAAATAATCACACAGAAACTGTATTAATTAAATCACTGCTTGGCCCATTAGCTCTAGCTTCTTATTTGCTAACTCTTACATCTTAATTTAACCCATTTCCACTAATCTGTGCGTCACCACGAGGTCGTGGCCTACTAGCAAAGTTTCAGTGCATCTGTTTCTGGTGGCAGTTCCATGGCTTCTCACTCACTCCACCTCCTTTCTCCCAACATTCAGTTTAGTTTTCCCCTCCTATCTCTATTCCCTGCACAGCCCCAAGACAGTTTCTTTATTAACCAATTGTATTCACAGCATACAGAGGGGAATCCCACATCAGCCTACTAGTTCAAGCTTATTATTAACTAGATCTACAACTTAAATTAACCCATAATTCTTGGGTTTATGTTTAGCCACGTGACTTGGTACCTTTTATCAGTGCTTCTTCTGTTTCTGGCTTGTGACTATGTCTGCGCCTTTCCTCTTTCCCGAATTCTCTTAGCCTGGTTGTCCCCCCTATACTTCCTGCCTGGCTACTGGCCAATCAGCATGTTATCAAACCAGTACAAGTGACAAATCTTTACAGTGTACAAAAGCATTATCCCACAGCAGGTTTGTTTGTACTTCTTGGGTGTGAACCTGTGTCTAAATATTAATTTGAGAACTTACTTCACATTGAATATAGACACAGTAGAGGGATTGTGGGAATGCTGGATCACATAGAGTATTAATGACTTCTACTGCTATGATAAAACACCATGACAAAGCCAATGTATAGAAGAAAAGGTTCATTTGGAGCTTATGGTTCTAGAGGATTTGGGTCCACCATGGTGGAGTAGAGAGCAGTAAGCTCCAAGAGGCTGGAGAAGCAACTGAGAGCTTACATTTTGACCCACTAATGGAAGCAGAGAGTTCTATGGACATGTCACATAGCTTTTGAAACCTCAAAGTCCACACCTCATGACACACCTCCTCCAACATGGTCACAGCTTCTAATCCTTCCCAAACAGTTCTATCAACTGTGGATCAAGTATTCAAATATATGAACCTATGAAGACCATTCTTTTCTTAAATTTTGCTTTGGTAGTTATTTTCTTTTTTTAATTGATTTTATTGAGTTATACATTTTTCTCTGCTCCCTTCCCTGCCTCTCTCCTCCCCTTCAACCCTCTCCCAAGGTCCCCATGTTCCCAATTTACTTAGGAGATCTTGTCTTTTTCTACTTCCCTTGTAGATTAGATCTATGTATGTTTCTCTTAGGGACCTCATTGTTGTCTAGGTTCTCTGGGATTGTGATTTATAGTCTGGTTTTCTTTGCTTTATGTTTAAAAATCACTTATTAGTGAGAACATGATATTTGCCTTTCTGGGTCTAGGTTGCCTCACTCAATATGATGTTTTCTAGCTCCATCCATTTGCTTGCAAATTTCAAGATGGCATTATTTTTTCTGCTGTGTAAATGTACCACATTTTCCTTATCCATTCTTCAGTTGAGGGGCATTTAGATTGTTTCTAGGTTCTGACTATGATAAACAATGCTGCTATGAACATAGTTGAGCACATGTCCTTGTGGTATGCTTGAGCATCCTTGGGGTACATACCCAAAAGTGATATTTCTGGGTCTTGAGGAAGGTTGTTTCCTAATTTTCTGAGAAATCACCATACTGATATCCAAAGGGGCTGTACCAGTTTGCAGGAGTGTTCCCTTTACCCCACAACCTCTCTAGTAACTCTCACGAAACAAGTGGAAGACTTGTATGACAAGAACTTTAAACCTTTGAAGACCATTCTAATTCAAACCACAACATATGGTAGTTCTCTTTGGTGTATATGTATGTGTCTGTGTGTCTGTGTATGTGTGTACATGTGTGAATCTGCTTTGCCTATGTGTGTATTGATGTGAGTGCATGTGTCTCTGTGTGTGCATGTATCTGTGTGTCTATGTGTGCATCTGTGTGTACCTTCTATGTACGTATTATGTATATATGCATGCATGTGAATGTCTCTTTCTCTCTCTGTGTATGTCTGTAAGACAACATATATTTGGGTTTAAGTTTCTCCACATCCCCATTTCCTATATCTTTATCGTTAACAGTATGAATATCTTTGGGGTAAAATTCAAACTTTTTTCTTTCTCTATTTATACCTCCCAGTACTTTTGGAACTCTCTATTTCTCCTATGAGATATGTAGGTTCTGCTCTTTCTGCAAAACATGGCTGAACCAGTTCTCCACCAGCTGGCCACCCTACAATTTTATGATTCTGATGCAAAGACTCCATAGATTAAGGGATTAGTTCTTCAAGACCGTCCCCTCCTAAGACCCTATTCCAAGTCTAGTTTTTCATGCATGCCTCTGATTGACAAACTAGAAAGCGGTCTCCACAGGTTCTTCCTTGGGTTTAGCTATTTGCCAGGACAGATCCTAGAACCTGGGGAAACAGTTTACTTCTACTGCTGACTTGTTTCAAGGGCAAATGTCCAGATGAAGAGCTAGATAGGCAGGGTTTGCAAGGATCTGAGGCACGGGATGGACCATGGTCAGTATGTTGATGTTGTCACTCGACTGGAAGTTCTCTTAATCTCATTCCAGAAAATAATGATTTTCTGGAAGCTTTATCATCTAGGGATGAGTGCTCAGTCATTTGATTTCTATTTCTTTTCTCCTTCCTGAACGATAGGGGTGGCAGATGAAAGCTCTATATTTCTAACCATTGTTTGATCTTGTGACCGGTGCTTCTCCAGAAGCCCACAAAAGAAGCCATCACGAGGAGCCCATTAAATAAAGTCCCACCACCTAGTAGCTCATCAAAGAAATTCCTACCAACAAGCATCTCATCAAAGAAACTCCCAGCACTTGGGAAACTCTAAGGAACTAGGAATTCAACCACAGGAAATGAAGACAAAGATGCAGAGTAAAAAAGAAATACATCCAACACCGCTATTTCCCAGGAAATTACACAGATTTGGATGTTTTATGCCAGGAAATGATCAAAGGTCAAAACCTATTTTTTGTTATAATTTACAGTGTTGCAAAAATTCATTTATTCTGGCATATGCAACATGTTTGGCTCAAGATCTCATTATCTGGAGAGCTTCTAAGTCAATTAAAGAATGATCCTGCCAATCTCATTACCACTGTGAACTGCCTTTGCTTGCATATGATTCAAATAACATGTTAATAAAATTGGAACTCCTGGAAGTTTCATATTTAGAGGCAGAGAAAGTTCTAGAAGAGTAGCCATTTCTTTGCTTATGTACAAGAGCAATAAATAGAAATTTACTCGCTTCTTAAAAGAGACAAAAGTCAACTCAACAGTGGATGGGGCAGGGGATTGCTGGCTGGGGAGAGACCAGGATAAGATGCTATTCAAGGGTGGGATGTATGCCAGGAGAACTCAGGAGGCAAGAATGAAATAATCACACAATTATAGAAAGGAAGATTTCCTTGAAAGGTGCAGAGGAGCTGATTAGTAGAAGTGAATGAAAAGGGAAATAAAGACTGGAGCCATAAGGCCTTCAGCACATGCCTTTGGGATTTGAACAAACTTCTAATTCAGTCAGAAGCTTCCACATGCCTTAGAGAAATAATGGTGTGTATGTGGCAGGGAGGGACACCAAAACTTTTGGTCCAGATTTTGATATTTAATGAAGGAAGTCATGGGCTGTTCATTGAGCATGTAATTCAAATGAGAGCTGGTACAGACGTCCTTTGTGGTGCTTGGTTTTGGATAGGAAGGAACAGGCTGCATCTGCACATACTCTTGCTCTCTGCATTTGGTCTTAATGTCTGTCAGCCTGGCTCTTTCTTATATTTTGTCCTGTGTTATTTGCAAGATCTCTGGCATAGGAAACAAAAGGACTGAACTAGAACACCCACATGTCTGCTCTGCTGTTTTCCCACTGTAAGGAAGGGTAAAGGTCCTCTCTGAATGCTAGTGGACATTATTCATCTTCAGGACAATGATGCTGACATTAGGTTAACATCTATGACTGTCTTGTGGTTTTGGACTCTTGCTCATAATTTCTTTAATACTTTTCTTATGCCCACTCTTTCTCACCAGTTACCATTTCTATTTTCTTGGGCTTGGCATTTACTTTGGAGGTTAAACAAGAGTCTGGTTTTGACTTAATGACACTAGAAAATCTTAGTCGTGCCTCAGGAGGGTCTTTCTGTTGCCTCATCTCTCACAGTCCTTTCATTTTTATTTTCCACGAGAGGTTAGAGGTATTGTTTCACTTCTGTCTATTTCTTGTGGAAGACTGGCATGCTCTTCAACCAACCTCACCAACTCACCTTATACTAATCATTGCTGAGGTCATTAAAGTCATCACCAAACTTGCCCCAATAGTGTACCAATCTCCTTTTATTGCACACCTGCATGAAATTCTCAAGAATAAAGAAATCAACTTCATCCAAGCTTCACTTCAGGGGAATTACCAATATTCTGTATGAGAAATATCCTTTATTGCGGTGTAGGGAGTTGGTGAGTGACACCCCTCTTTTCTTCTTTTGTCTTGTAGCTTATCTAAAAGCATGACATAGGAGTTTAAACATAAAGATAAGAAGTTATTGTGAAAATGTTGATTTAAGAATGCACCTTGGCTCGTGGTCCACTAAATTTCTTAATTTATTCCTCCCCTACTTTGAACTTACTCATCATCTGCCCTCTGCTCCCTCTTGCACCACTCTTTGCCTTCCTCGAAAGACTTCCCAGTTCTCCTTTTGATTGACAGGAGCTTCCCTGCATCTTGTTTTTCTTCTGCTTCAGATATTATTTCCTTCCTCTGCTCTGGGACTGGGGAGAGAAATGAAAGAAAACAGGCAAGTGTCAAGAAGGATGAACACACTAGGCAGTGTTTAAAAACACACACAAATAGAAGAGGCTTTGGCCTCAGCTCTCTCTGCCCTTTGTCTGCCATCCCTCACCTCGTACTTGCTTTCCCAGAACAGACAGTGCCTACTATTTATTTTTAAGTGACCTATTTGACCCTTTTAGGTTTGACATTAGCTCGGGATGGAAAACAGAGGCATCAGGCCTGAGGTCTTTGGTGGGTTCTCGGTCATGTCATGCCTTGAGTATTAAGTGGAATCTCTGCAGTGAGATGCTTGCTGAGAACCCAGATGTCATACCTTCCAGCAGGATAAATTACTGTAATATTTAAGCTGGGAGAGGAGGTTTGAGAGCAGATCTAATTATAGAACTTTGAGAATCCTGAAATTCCACATATTGAGTCAGAAAACTAACCTAGCTTGGAAAGAAAAAAATATACAGAAAACACATTTATGTTTATCTCAAGCATAGCTTGTTCATATCCTCCTAATATGCTTCAGGTCTGATAATGTTAATTTCCTCTCTCTGAGAAGACTTAAAATGGAGTCACTATGATGACAAAGGAAGTCTCATTAAATTAGTTATTAATAAGTTAGTTTCACTAAGTTGTTATTTTCTCAGAGCAAGGCAGCTCATGCAGTAATACCTGAACCAATTGCTTTTGGAATTCATTTATGAGTCTCCCTCAAAGGGGGCCGGATGCTGTCCAGTGATGTAATTGCAGTGTCCCTTGCCCCAGAGTCTGTTCAGACCAGTTGGTAGTGTCGGTATGATCCAAGTCATGATTACCTCTTTGGAATTTCTCAAAGGCAAGCCCACACTCTAGTTTCCTCTAGAGATTCAGGTGCTGAGCATGGGGAAGTGATCCTGACTTCAACCTTCTTGAGGGGGGCAGCTGGGAAGGAGGTTCTAGAAGAGAGAATGAATTCTCACCAGTGGTTCTGGATAGGAAACATATGGAAGGATCCAGGTATCTAAAATAAACACAATGGCTGAAGATGGTGAGAGAAGGCAGCCTCCATGGTGGGGAAGCCTAAGGGAGTGGTGGAGGCTGTGTTAAACTGTGCTGAGCGATCCTGGCCACACAGGCTTCCTCCACATGGCTTGGACAGAATGCCAAGTCAACCACACCTTGCTCTTCTCTGGTCTCCTGAACATCAAACAATTAAAACTAATTTAAAGAGCTAAAGACACAGGTAAGCAAAATAGAACTGACTGCAGGTAAGTTGACTCTCAAGGGGTATGCTATCCAACAACTCAACATTTTAAAATAAGGGAGGGTTTCCAGGATGCAGAGCTAACATAGAAACAGTCCAGGGCTTTCCATTTCTGTCTGTTTTCCCTTCACAGTGCACCCATGCTTGCGCTTTTCTCTATCTTCTAACCTGGTGTCTTAGTTACTTTTCTATTGCTGTGATAAAACAGCATGACTTAAGCAACGTGTAGAAGAGAGAATTGATTTGGGGCATGGACTACCAGCAGGAAGCAGAGAGAGTTAACGGAAGTCTTTAAATCCTCAAAGCCCACCTCCAATGATGTACTTCCCTCAACAAGGCCATACCTCCTAAACCTCCAAAATAGTGTCATTAATTGGGATATTGAAATGTGTGTAGCTACCATGGACATTCTCATTCAAACCATTGCACACACAGGTTACCCTTCATGAAGAGAAATGAAGGGATATGTATCTCAGGTCCTTTTATGGAGAAAAAAATTAGAAACTGGCGACCTCTGCCTCTTCAATGGCCGTTTTATCAATGCCCAAGCAGGAGTCCTTCAAAGGGCAGAGAGCTATGCTGTTCTTTGTCTTTGAAGCATATACCCAATGAACACTATGGACACTAGTACACACAGAGAGAACCTTAATTCCCAGATGCTAATTGTCAGATCCACAGGACCTCCATTACCCCAAACTCTGGTGGTTAGACAAAAGCCAGCATTCCTCAGCAACTTGTGAAGTGGTTCCCCTCTACTAAAAAGAGCCATGTCCGGAATCACTGGCAGAAGGGACAAATGGCTGTCTGTGGAGAACAAATACATGCTGGCCTCCAGGTTCCCTCAGTATTACAAGTGTCTGTTACACATTTCCAAGTCCATACTGGCTCCTTTCAGCTCTTCTCCCCACCCCCACTCTAAACTTCTCCAGCTCCCTGGAGTGATGTGCGAGTCCCCTCTGTGTGCTGTGATTACCATTAATGAATAAAGAAAACTGCTCTGGACCTATAGCAAGGCAGAACTTAGGTAGGCAGGGAAAGCAAGGCTGAATGCTGGGAGGAAGAAGGACAGAGTCAGACAGAAGCCATGGAGCCGCCAGAGATAGATGTGCTGAAATTTTGCTGGTAGGCCACAACCTCATGGTGATGTACAGATTAATGGAGATAGGTTAAACTAAGACATAAGAGTTAGCCAATAAGAAGCTAGAGCTAATGGGCCAAGCAGTGATGTGATGAATACAGTTTCTGTGTGATTATTTCGGGGCTAAGCTAGCCGGGAACCAACAAGTGGTCTTCTCCAACACTGGAGAGCCTTCCCTCTCCCAGCTACTCCTTCTTATAACCTTGCTATTTCAGCCCGGTTCCTTCTCTTTCACCCTCTCTCTTGCCTGCACTCCCTTTGTTTTCATCTATTCCTCTTCTCTCTTCTTCTCTCTCTCTACTCTGCCCCTGCTTCTCTCCTGGCCAGGCCCAGTGTGATGACCATGTTCAGTCCACTCTACTCTCTGGACTCATTCACATGCCTCAGGCTCTTCTCTCCCTCATGGCTACAGTAAAAACTTTCCCCTTAACCATACCATGGGGCAGTCATGTCATCAGTTTGTACAATAATCTTCACTTGCTCCATGAAACAGAGAGAAGTTTTGTTTCTCTAGAAGATACACAAGCTGTCTGCATACAGCAGAGGTTGCATGGATTTTCCTGCTGGCCAGAGGACTCAAGACTAAAATGTCATGTTTGAATGCCCATAGGTATGCATGCCTCACGACTTCTTTGCCATCTGCCAATCTCATGCCCTTCCTTTTATTTCACATGTTTGTCCTACCTACAGTTTGCATTTGTGAATGCTGACCTAAATGTACGTTTTTGTTTTAAGGCCAGTCATGGTAAATATGAACTTGATACCAAATAATCCTATCTCCTCACTATAAATACCGGCAAAATGAAGTTTGCTTTAAAATTTCCTTCTTGTTTAATAGCAAGTGGTATGTAGCGAGTTAATAACTTCAATTTGTATATTTTTGAGATTTTTTTCCTTCTAAAGGCTGCCAGATGTCTTCTCACTCTGACAACACTAATAACTTGGAGTCATTTTAATTCAGCATGGGGCTGCAAATACTTAGTTCAAAAGGGGAGCAGAAACAGTGTTGAAAACATTCAAAACTTTGATCTGTGTTGTCATGGAAGACCCTCCCTCTATAACGTCCCAGCACCAGTTGCTTTAGGCTTGTATGTGTTGTGCCTGATGTCTGTAGACATCTAAATATCTGCCTTCTACTGTACAGCAATGTAGGGATCCAGGTTAGTCCTAACTGTATCCTTTCCCACCATCTCTGCCATAAGTATTTGGGATACTGATCATAGATGCTAGGATTCCTATCCTGGGAGGCTAAGTCTTGCTAGGTCCCCAAACTCTGTAGAACCCTTTAAAAGGATAGAGGCCTCATATCAACTCCAGCGGACTTCTGCCTCTAAATTTTCTTCATTGTCATTTCATGAAAATGTTGTATTTTATTACAATGTATTTTCCTGCCACACAGGTAATGATTAGAAGTAGTATTAATTTACTTCCTTCTGTCCTCCTCCTCTTCTATTCTTCTCCTCCTTCTCTTCCTTTCCTCTTCCTCCCCTTTCTTCAATACACTCTTTCTAGAATTACCTATCTTTGTCAGCCGTCTGTAAGAGATAGAGGGACGGGCTGGGAAGCAGCATCTCTTATGAAAGGAATACTAAGGGGAAGAGCCAGTGTATATTCAAATTCTAGTTTTCAAATTCAGATTATTCACCTGACTAGTAAGTAGGGTTGCAAGTTGCAGTTTGGTATTTATTTGTTGGGTTTTACTTAATGCATATGTGTAGGTATGTATACAGACACACATTCACTTTGTGTATGTAGGTCTGAAGTATGTGTATGTATGTATATGTATATATATATATGTATACAGGCACACATTCACTTTGTGTATATAGGTCTGAAGTATGTGTATATAGGTCTGAAGTATGTGTAGATATGTATATAGGCAAACACATTCACTTTGTGTATGTAGGTCTGAAGACTTGTTGGAGTCAGTTTTCTTCTTCTATCATATGGTTTCCAGGGATGTAACTCAGGTTGTCAGGCTGGGTACCAAGAACCTTCAGCTGCTCAGCTGTCTTTTTGCCTCTATGATATGGTACTGAGAAAGGATGATCTAGTTCCTTCTAGAATAACAGCTAGCAAGATCAACAAATAAGCAGATTCTTCTTGGGTGCCCCAGGGAGGTACCCTACCAACTCATGTCATGCCAGGCTTCTTTCATATGCAGAGGGCCTCGGAAAGGGGAGGGGTGCTTAGACATCACCTCCAGGAGCTGATGCTGCGGTGTGAGAGAAGGGTATATATCACCCACCTTTCTTTCTTCAGTTTATGCTTGAGGAGGAGCAAGAGGGTTGGGTGATGGAAGATAGTACAAGGGATAGGGAAAATCTGACTGGTCCTTTACCCAGCACACAGTCATAGGAGAAAGTGCTGAGGTGTCCCAATTGCTCCATTGGGAGGTCACTGAGTTGGATGCCACTGGGCCTGTTAAGGGGTTGATGATATGACCCAAGGATAGGTGAAAGAATTCTGAACCTGCAGCCTATGGAAGCCAAACAATGTTGGGTACACGAAAGACAACTGCAGGAGCCTAAGGGTAAATGTGGCATACACTGGCTTTAGATGGAAAACCACACAGCACAGGACACCCAGGAGGACTGTGCCCATTGCTTTAGGCCAGCCAGTGCACTCAGCATCCTAGCACAGTGGAACCTTTAACCTTCAAGGCCACCAGGGACTTCCATGACTGACTTCCATGCCTTGTCTGAGCATTGCTTCTCAGACTGAGCACTAGTTCAGGGGGATATTTAAACTACTGAGTTAGTTTCTCTCTAGAACAGGTAGAGCAGAAATATGAGATTTGAAAGAAAGGGTGCATTAGTCACAGATAAGATAATACTTTATTCACCCTGCACATGTGATTTATAACAGATTAAACTTTGACCTTGTTAACATGTCTCTATGTGGGAAGAATCTGATCATTTTTCTAAGAAGTCAGCAAAAAGAGTTTTAGTTGGGAAAATTATATAAGTCTTTAAAGAAAAGACTGTCATTTAGAAAATTCTTTTACATAGTGTATAAAAAGGTGCATGCCAGCTGTGAAGTGCCACACTCTTTTATGAGGCCAGCGAGGAGTCTTTCCTCCCTTATTATTTCATGCACATGACTTTTTATCATTTAGAAAGCAGTTTTGCAAGAGAAATCTCATTGTGTTCCTTTGCAGGCAGGGATTCCTGTGAGACAGACAAGAATTTCCATTGTATAAAGACTTAGGCAGATGCCCTAACTCACCAGGCTGACTTTGTCTAATCCAAGTTTCGGCTGATGTATTTATGGATATTACACAGTGTTTCAATATGCATATACACAGTATAATGTTCAAACAAGAATAGACATGTCTACTAACTCAAACAGTATTGTATCTCTGAGCTGGAAGCATGTAAGGTCCTTTCTTTAAGGTCTTTTTGACTGGACATTATTTTTATCCATAGTCCCTGAATGGTGAGGATACGGGCAGTAGAAACCTTTGAGGTATAGGGGAGGCAGCAGATGTGCAGCAGCTGCCCTGACACAAATCTCCAGGAGACAGTTGACTGAGCATACCTGACATATTGTCAGGGTGAATGTCTACAGTGGGACCTGTTACCTGAGTTCATCAAAATGTGCTATGCATGACATCATAACATATTCAAAAAAATGTATTTATAGGGAACCAGCTTAATTTGGTCAACAAGACCAATATGAAAAGCTGCAAAAGAAATGCTGAGGAATGAAAGAAAGTGGATTTCAGGCAGGCAAATGGCTAGTGTGCTGGACCACAAATGATACGAAGTGGAGGTGGTATATCCTGAGATAAAGATGGGGCAAATTAAAAGAATCCACCTTTGATCATTAAAATACCAAAGGCCATAAAATGCCAAGAGTTCCTGCTCCCTCTTCAAACAGTAAAAGAAGAAAATCACCTGAAATAATATATAGGGCTACATTAATCAATTTAAGATACCAGTAGAAATTTAAGATACCAATAGAAGGCTGGGGCTGGGAATGCGTATATGTTATGGCAGCACTCAGGAGGCTGAGGCAGGAGGATTGCAAATTTGAGATCAGCTTGGGCTACATAGTGAGATCTTGTCAAAACATACCAAAACTGAAAAAAATTGCAACACAGTCAAAATTAGTTACAGGACCATCGCTTTTATGACTCTAGATTCAAAAAAAGTCAGTGTTTTCTACAAAAAGAAAATGTATAAGTGTGATTGTAGTTTATAATTTATAATTTATAGGTGTGATTAATTATAGCTTATTTCAGGAGAAGAGTGACAACAGATTTATGTTTTAATGTGATTCACATTTACAGACTAAAAGACAAAGGACAAAGGATCTAGGGGTCTGGGAATCAATCGTCTTAATGTTTTAGAAAGTTGACATTTTTGTTTTGTTTTTTGAGACAAGGTTTCTCTGTGTATCCCTGGCTGTCCTGGAACTAGCTCTGTAGACCAGGCTGGCCTTGAAGTCACAGAGATCCTTCTGCCTCTGCCTCTCCAGTGCTGGGATGAAAGGTGTGGGTCACCACTGCCTGACTTGGAAAGTTGAGCTTTTAAGTTTTATTCTGATGGTTATTCCTAAACAGATGAGAACCATATTTATGCCTATTGATTAATAAGGGCATCTGTGCTTGACTTTGTCCATCTCTCCCCGCTTTCTTGCTCTACCTATGTTTACTTGGTTCCTTTGATGTGTCTCAAGGGCTTTTCCTTTTTCTTCCCCAGCTTGTTATTTGTGATCCTAGTGACTTTTTGTCTTCTTCACCTCTCCCTCCCTCTCTTCTATCCTTTCTCTCCTTATTTGGGCTAAGATACTTACACATTTCTTCTGATTCCTTCCCACCAACTCCTGTTTTCTTCTGCACTTGCCTCGCTTTTTCCCCCTCCAGCAGCGCCAGGCTGACATATTTCCTGATGTTTTTTAGAAGGCCTGTGAGTGTCTTTGAGCATAATAAGAGGCAATGTTCTGAGATTAACAGGCTTCCTTTCCGGCAGCTTGATGTTAGCACACTTCGTTCGTGTACCCTGCTCGGCTGAACAATTTTAATCAATTTCAGGTTTACTTTTTGAGATGAGCTTCTCTTGATGCCCTTCAGAAAGCATTTGATTTTGAAAGAGCCTCATCATAGCTAGTCTTCAAAGTGACTTTGTCCCCTGCAGCATCTGGGCTGTCTAAATTCTCTGTGTGTGTGTGTGTGTGCGCGCAAGCCCAGGTCTTTCTGCAGTTCTGGAGAAGACCCTTTCCTTGAACTTCTCTTCTGCAGACACTCCTGCTCCTGTCATTTATCTTCACTGTCCCTGTTTTTGGACCTCTGTCCTTCTGATGGTCCCTGGGACGGTTCCTCGGTCCAAACTTTCTATTTCTCACCCACAGTGATGTTTTCTGGCATTAATCTTTACCACTGAGTTTCCATTTCATGTCACTCATTTTTTTAAGGCAGGGTCTCACTCTGTAGCCCAGACTGCCTGCAACTCACAGCCACCTCCTGCCTCACCTCCCGAGTGCTGGGACTACAGGCATGAGAGTACCACATGTGAGTTTACATTTCAGGTTTCAGTGCATTACCTTTCATAGCCAATTTTTCAAATTAAAGAAAAATAACATTTCCCTGTCACTCTCTGCTTCCTGTGTGTCTAATTTACTCTTTTTTGTTGTTGTTTGTTTTTTTGTTTTTCGAGACAGGATTTCTCTGTGTCATTCTGGCTGTCCTGGAACTCACTATGTAGACCAGGCTGGCTTTGAACTCAGAGATATGCCTGCCTCTGCTTCTGCTGGGATTAAAGGTGTACACCATCATTGCCTGGATTTATTTTACTTTTTTAATTTGGCCAGTTTTGTGTGACGATCGTGTCTAGTTTAACTTCCCTTTTCCTTAGGGTCTCCTTTAGATACACCATTCTGACTATACTTTGGCCTGATGATCTTGTCTCTTGCTGCCCTGGAGTGGAGCTCTACAAGCAGAGTACATCATTGTGGGCTCATTAGCCCTGGAGCACAGAAAAGAAGATTAGGTTGTGTGGCTCTTGGTGAATAATTTCCCAAGAAGATGCTTCAGTGCTGTACATGATCTGTTAGGGATGACCTGGATATGGCTAATCTAGAGGAATATTCTTTTGACTTAGAAATTTTGTCGAATGACCATGAGTGCTTTGTTAATTCTCATGATAGAGTCATTTGTAAAGTGGAATATGAAGCATTAGCATAGTTAAAGATGGGAAGTTTGGAACCTCAATGGAAGGCAACGCTAATATCATCAATGAAATAGGAAAACAAAAGGCCAGTTAAGCTACATGAAGCAGAAAGAAATATTTGAGTATATTAAAATGTAAGTCATGAAAAAAATCTTTATCTGTATCCCCAGCTTTTTATTAAACAACAGTTCTTTATTAAATAGCTTGAGGGAAAACATATCACATTCTTCTAAACCTGTCATTTTATAGACTCTCAGTCTTACCAAACTGAGGACATTGCTCTGAAGACCACCACAACTCCAAGTCAGCATCACCATCATCATCTTCCTCCTCTTCTTCTCTATCATCTCTGATTGGTGTGGTGGAAAATCCTTCTGTATATGTGTTGCTTTTATTGGTTAATGAATAAAGAAGCTTCTTTAGCCTGTGATAGGGCAGAATAAAGCTAGGTGAAGGAAAAACTAAACTGAATGCTGGGAGAAAGAAGGTGGAGCCAGGAACAAGCCATGTAGTTTTTCCAGAGGCAGACGTTGGACACAGGACAGAACTTTACTTGATAAGCCACAGCCACATGGCGATACACTGATTAATGGAGATGGGTTAGTTCAGGATATAAAAGCTAGCTAAAAATATGCTTAAGCCATTGACCAAACAGTATTGCAAATAATATAGTTTCTGTGTGATTATTTTGAGTCAGGCAGTAGGGAAACGAACTAGCGGCCTCTGTCAACATCTGATCATCAAGCCAGATGCATTTTCAGATAAGCAAAGTATTATCATTCCAATTTGTGCAAAGTTGTGCATGCATGCCCATGTGTGGACCAGAGAAGGCATTGAGAGTCTTCCTCCATTTCTCTTAGGCTTGTTCTCTTAAGACAGAATCCTGCACTGAATGGGAAGTTCATCTTTTTTTTTTTTAAAGATTGATTTTTATTGAGCTCTACATTTTTCTCTGATCCCCTCCCTGCCTCCCTCCTTCCCTTCAACCCTTTCCCAAGGTCCCCGTGCTCCCAATTTATTCAGGAGAACTTGTCTTTTTCTACTACTCATGTAGATTAAATCCATGTATGTCTCCCTTGGAGTCCTCATTGTTGTCTAGGTTCTCTGGGATTGTGATTTGTGGGCTGGTTTACTTTGCTTTATGTTTAAAAAACCACTTATGAGTGAGTACATGTGATAACTGTCACCTTTTTGGCTAGGGTAGTTGATCAAAGATCTCCCAGGACCTGTGTGTTTCAGCTCCCCACTGCTGGGATTCCAGGCATATATAGTCACATTTGGATTTTTACATAGGTGCTGGAGCTTCAAATTTAGGTACCCATGCTGCCCTAAATTGGTTTTAATCCATTGAATTGGCTAGTTTTGTCAGTTTGACACAAACTAGAGTTACCTGGGAACAGAGAACCTCAGCTGAGGAATAGCTTTCATTAGACTGGCCTGTGGGCATGTCTGTGGGACATTTTCTTGACTGACAATTGATAAAGAAAAGCTTAGCCACTGTGGGGGCTGTGCTCCATGGGAAGATGGATCTGGGTTTTATAAAGAAAGTGCTGACATCAGTCCCTGGAAGCAAGCCAATAACCAGCATTTCTCCATGGTCTCTGTTTCAGTTCCTGGTTTCCGCTCTAGATTCTGTTAATGAGAGACTGTAACGCGGAAGTATAAACAAAACAGACGTTTTCCTCTCCAAGTTGATTTTGGTCAGAATGCCTTATCTCAGAGATAGAAACAAAACTAGACCACTCATGGAGCCATCTCCCCACCCCATGTTTTAATTTGAAATATTTCAGTTATTCATTTTCTTCTCTATTGGCTTATTTTCTAATACTGCCTCTGACACATAAATTACCCTGTATTGATTTCAGGAGGAGTAATTTAAAAATTCTTTAATTTAAATAATTTATAATACTGTGTTGATGTTTAGTGCCAAGATAAAGGTGAACAATAACTTTAATATCAAATCACATTTTTGGAGGTGTGTGTGTATTTGACACAGTTAATTTCTCAACACCAAAAATATCCAATAAAATCCAAAGTAAGAAATCTACACAAAAATCTAGAGAAGCTGGTACCTCATATATAATCAAGAGAAGTGTTGTCACCAATTTGGATTTGAGTAGTGATTTAAGGCATGTTTACGTGTGTGTGTGTGTGTGTGTGTGTGTGTGTGTGTGTGTGTTTCCAAAAGTCAGGTAAATAGTAAGGCCAGGAACCTCATTCATTTTAAGTTTACACCTTTGGATTTAGGTGTCCCTGGTACACAGTAGAGGCTCAGTTACATCTTCAGAGAGTTAGTGAAGATGCAGACTGTCTTAGCTATGGCTCCTATTGCTGTGACAAAAGAAAATCATGATCAAAAGCAATGTGGAGAGGAACAGGTTTATTCTGTTTCTGCTTCTACATCAAGTCCATCTCTGAAGGAAATCAGAGCATGAACAGAGTCTGTGGAGAAACACTGCTTTCTGGAGAGCTCCTAATGGCTTGCCTATCCTTTTTATAACTCCTAGGGTCACCTGTCCAGAGGTGGCACCACCCCAGTGAGCTGTGCCCTCCCACATCAATCATCCATCAATCAAGAAGTCATGCATCACAGGCTCTCCCACAGACCAGTCTGTTTGGGATGTTTTCTCAGGTGAAGTTCCCTCTTTCCCAAATGACCCAGGCTTGTGTCAAATTGATGTGAAACTATCCAGCACATGGATTTAACCTGTGGTCGCATGGCTTACTACAAACTGCCTTAGACTATCGTTGGTGATGTTGCGACATAAAAGTTACACAGAATTTCAGTCATGAGACTTCAGCTTACTAGATGTATTACTTATCGATTGCATCACAACAAGTGATTCCAAAGCTAAGTGGCTTATAATTATCTACTATACACATTTCGGTGGGTTGCACAGGAATCCTGCTGTATCCTGTTTTTGGTCTGGGAGAGACAGCAGCAGTCCAGATGTTGGCCTGGGCTGCTGTGTTCTCAGGATTGATTTGGGTAGATTTCCTGTTGAGTCACTCCCATGTTTATTGTTAGGGTTTAGTGGAGTTAGGGTTCTTGTGGAGTATATGAATAAGACTTCATTTTACTCTGTTTTTTCTTTTCTTTTTTTCTTTTTTGCCAGAAGCCACTTCAGTTCCATGGCATGTGGACTTAACCACAGGACAGCTCCCTTTATAGGAGCTGGCATTACTAGAAAAGGCAAGCAAGAAATGGAAGAGAGTGCCATCAAGGAGGAAGTCACAGTGTTTGGAAATCCAGTCTCAGAAGGGACAGCTCATCACCATCATCATACCCTGGTGGTTCAAAGAGAGTCTTTAGTCAATGTGAAGACTGAGGTCCTTGTAGTCCATTCTAGAATGCTGCTTTCAGGAGAAGCCTCATGACTGCGGTAATTTACTTCCGTTCTTGTGCTTATTTTCCTCATCCATAAAATAGGAATATTAATGAGCTAGTACAAGCCTTCCTGATAGGGCTCTTATGACAAACATACTGAGAACGTTCATGTCAGTGACTGAGCAAAGCGCTAGACACAGGACAAAACCCAGGTCAGTAACTCCAGCTGGTTTTTCAATACCTTATATATATGCTTATTTACAGACTAAGCGAGGATTAGATGATCTTCATGGGGCCCGAGGAAGCTGTTGCTATTTTTCCCTAGGAGTCTATTGACTTCGGCTTCATTTTCATGCTAGCATTTCTTGACTCAGTATGATGTTTTTATCTTTCCCCTTTAATACCTCCTTAGGGTCATATATGAAGAACTTACTATTATGAAGGAATTATTTGATCACTGTTGTTTAAGGAAAATCAATTGAGTGCAGGCAGACACTTTATCACCCCTCTTCAGTTTGCAGAAGGTGGGGGTGAGTCCACTGGTTAATGTCTGCTACCTTTTGTAGCTTGTAATCTTAGGATCTAATTTCTGTTTTGTTTTGAAGTCTGCTTATCTGAACGGCTGTGTCAGCTGGTTCTATCCTTTAGTTTCTTTTTGTTTGGTTGGCTGTCTTCCACTTCCTGACCCTTGAAGACTGAATGTCTTCAAGCAGGAATGGGGATTAGTTTTTAGATCCAATCAGTCAGTCTGTTTCTGTCACCATGGAACTGAGGCCATTTATATTTTAAGATTATCATCAATTAATATATACCAGTTCTGCTTTTAAAATTGGAAATAGAGTTCTTTTTTCATACAATACATTCCTACTATATCTTCCTCATCTCCTCATGGAACCAAATCTACACTGGTTTTTGTTTTCTCTCATTAGAAAACAAACAACATTTAAAAAATAAAATAAGATAAAAACAAAGAAACCAGACTATGACAAAAGAAACAAACAACATAAAAAAGCCAAAGAAAAAACACAAGACACACATATAGATGCAGAGTTGTATATATTTGCACAAACAGAAATCCCATAAAACTGCAACACCCGAAAACATTATTTTGTTATATAAGCAAAAGGCTTCTAAGGCTCAAAGAAATGCTCAGGCAAAAACAAAAACAAAGAAATGTTGATGTACGAAAGATCTCCACAATAGCCCAGAATGGAGTATAACAAAGATTTATTTATTTAGGGGTAAACTCACAAAAAGAGTAGCAATTTACAGTCCTCTGTGTGTGCTGGGAACTGGAACAGAGTCCAACAGCTAGGAGAACTATGGATCCTTTTTGTCTGCATTCACAGTATATGAGACCATGGCCAAAGTGAGCTGGTATCTTAAAGGCTATTGGCTGAAGGAGTTACCACAGCACCTTTCCCTTTTGTCTAAATAAGAGAGTTCTAAGTCTAATACAAAACTATATAAAATAAGAACAAATATCAAGTGTCCAGGGAAAAGAAGAGGCAAAAAATATATAAAAATTTGAATTGCAACCAGCATGAACAGCATCAAACAAGAAACATATGCTAAATGTTATCCTATCCTAAAGAGTCTAAGTCTTACATTAAAAATGGCTTGGCTAAGTCATAAGAGGAAAGTTAGTATAACTATCTAATCTTCAACCCCATCAAAGACCTAAGAAGGGAAATAATATTATTTGAGTAAATAGGAAGTGCAATTCCAAAAGATTCAAGAAATGACAGAGACAGCTGGCTACCTGGGCAATCATCCAAAGTCTCATTTGCAATATTGGGGCAACCAACTTTGACTAAGGTCTAGATTAATTGATAGACCATTTTCAGAGGCAGGAAAATTTAAAGAAAAACATCTTACCCTATCTTGAAGAGGTTTGACAGTCTTTTTGCTTGTATCCCGCTTGTTCAGTCTCGACACTGTGCATTTTGTCAGTGGTTGAGGCATGGGCAGTTCTTTGCCCAAAGGCCAGTTTTGCCAAAAAAAAAAAAACCATACAAACAATCAATCAAACAAACAAACAAACAAACAAAAACCAAGCTCCAAGGGGCATTCACTGACTGGGGCATGGATCCACATAAGATCTATAAAAATCTTTTTTTTTTTTTAAAGAGGGCTTCTAGACCTACAAAAATGGGAGCCAAGCACAGTTTCTTGGTAGCCACATTCTTCTTTTCAGACAGGCTCTGTTTGCTGGTGATGAGAAGAGGCTTGGCTCCTTTAAGAGAAGTCTTCTCGACAGCATTACCAGCAAAAACTGTGTGGCTTCTTTGAGAGACAGTTTCCTGATTCATGCTGGCAGCATAAATAACTCTGACTTGAATGGGGTTTGTGGGCAGCATGATGCAAATTACTTGGTGGCAGCATGGGCCACCTGCTTCCTAGAATTGAGGTGGTGAACACTGCTCTAGCCAGATGGTCCCAGAGATGGAGGTGAACTACCTCTGCCATGTTAAAAGGTTGAGAGAGGTGGAGCTGTGACCACACTGCTTACTATTTTAAAATGTTCCTTGTCAGAAAAGGATTTCAAATACAGAATAGGACAGATTCAGACATAAAAGACCTCTAAACGATACACAGTGTGTTTAAAAAATATACATAGGCTTGGGAGAGAGAGGAAAAAAGTATAAACTGTTATAAAAAGAAGTAAATAGTTTTAAAATATAAAGCTAAGTCTTTAAAGAGACAGTAAAACTAATACAAAATAGTATAGACATTCATAGATTGAAAGAGTAAAGATAACAAAATAATTATTAAAAAGTAATACAATAAAAAGCCACGTAAAGATGTAATATATGCAGAGAGTCTGGATTATGTATATTATTGTGTTTTCTTTGAATTTCTTGATGGCTGAAAAACATTTGATTCTGGGGGCTGCTAAGCTAAACAAACATATATATTTTAAAAGTATCTTGACTTCAAAATTTGAGTTTAAGGCTACATTACTTTGGAAAAGAGGTTATGCTTTTGTTTCCACAGAAGATGAGAACCTGTGGATTTCTTCTAGGCTAATGTGATTTGATGGAACAAGACTCCCTGAAAGGTCTCCACAAACCCTAAAAATACTTTGTTCAACAAACAGTAGAAAACAGTTTGGAGAAAACTATACCCAAATTCCCAAAATTATTGTTTATAAATGTTTGTTTTATTTAAAGAGGGATATGATACAGAAATGAATACTTTACATAGGTATGAACTTTGGTTTATTGATACAAATTTAAGGTCAATTTTGTTATATATATATTTCTATTCTTGTTTAAGATATTATGTTTTTACAGCTCATTTAAAGTATAATGTATAATTAAAAATTGCAGATTAATAGATAGTTATTTTAATAGTCAAACTTGTAGGTGTGCTAGTTAGGTTTTCTAGATATACAGAGATATATTTCAGTTAGATAGACAATCTTCAGCACTTCAAAGACCTACAGAATATGGCTCTAAAATATTTTAAGAACTTAGACTTTTCTTGATAGTAAGACATGTTTGTTTCTGAAAGCAAAAATTACTTCAAGAGGATAATGGACATTGAAGAGGCTTCTTATGGAGTTTGCTAGCCATTTGGGCAAGAAACTGCTCTTGTTTGGACTGCTTTATGGTATGCTGTATGAACTAGACATTCAGGACCCACAGAAAAGTAACTGCTGAACTTTCCAAAGGATGGCATGGTCCTTCAGTGTTCCTTCTTCACAGAAGAAACTGCTGAACATTTTACAGGAACAGAAGAAAGCAACTGATGAACTTTGCCATTATAAACAGAATGGAACAGAACAGATCTTAAAATTTCCTGTTTCATGGAAAAGTCTGCTGGATATTATGGGCCTGAAGGCTGAAGATGGATGCCTCAGTGTTACAGAAGAACTTTGGGTGACTGTCCAGGCAGTGAGATGTCTCTGTCAATTCTAGAGTTTTGAAAGTTGCTTACAATGCACTTCCTGTTTACTTAGATAATATTATATCCTCTGGGGTCTTTGAAGAGTTGAAGACATATAGTTATAGGTTTTTGTAGTTATGATAAAAGATAAATTAGATATAAAACTTTAGACTCACAAAGAAATATTATAACTGTATCTCTTGCTTGATACCTGTTTTGCTATATATAATTTTAGTATGTTAAAGTTAAAGCCTTCTTTTTATTTAGACAGAAAAGGGGAGATGATGTGGGATTCCCTTCTGCATTCTGTGACTGTGTTTTACTACCATTGGTTAATAAAGAAGCTGTTTCAGAAAATGGCTTAATAGAGTAAAGCCAGGCAGGAAATCTGAATGGAGATATTTGGAAAGAGTAGGCAGAGTCAAGGAGATGCCATATAGCTGCAAAAGGAGACAGATACCAGAAACTTTCTGATAAGCTACAACTCCTTGGCAATACACAGATTAATAGAAATGGGTTAATTTAAAATGTAAGAGTTAGTTAATAAGAAGCCTGAACTAATAGGTCAAGCAGTGTTGTAATTAATATAGTTTCTGTGTGATTTTTTGGGTCTAGGCAGCTGGGAAATGAATGAATAGCCTCCTTTTACAAAGAAAACTCTAAAAAAAAAAAATCAATGAGTTCATTTTGTGTTCGATATGTACTGATGGCCTGGGGCCTGCCCTTAAGTGTAGTTTGTATACCTAGTGAGACTCCATTGGAGAAAGCTACTTTTTACTTTGTGAGTGGTTATCAATTGGAGATATCTATCAAGTCTTACAAGTTCGTTGGGTGGTTGGAGTACAGCTTGTTCTTTTATTTACCCCTCTCTTGTTGTAAGGGTCATCTGTAAAGTGTCAGGAGCCAGATGTCTTCCTGCCTGCACTGTGTTCTTTCTTCAGGACAGTTACTTCCTATGCTCTGAGGGAAAACTGTCATTCTTCCTCTGTATATAATGTTCCTTTAAATATCTTAGTGCTGCCATGATTATTATCAGTTACCTTCCTTTATGTTTATTTTGAAATGTCTTTACTCCCCTGACAATTTTAAAAGATATTTCTCCTGAATATTACAATCTTGGTTGAAAGTCATTTGCTTCTAGGCTTGAAATACAGTAGTCCATATTTCCCCGTCTTTTATGATTGCTGAGGAGAAGTCTGATCACCTTTATAGATGAGTTGACATTTTCCTTCTGCAGGTTTTAATATTGTTTCTTTGTTACGTACTTTTGGCATCTTTGTCATAATATGTCATGCAGAGGTTCTTCTCTGGTCATGTCTATTCAGGCTTCTAATACCTCATTGGTTTTTTGTCAGTCCCTTTCTCTATTTTGGAACCTCCTGCTATGATTACATTAGATCATCTACACTTTATTGTTTATTCCAGTTCCATCTTCTATTCCATGATTCTTCAGTTTGGTTTCTTGAGTATATCTCAGTGTTCTTGAACTCACTAAGGCAGCATCATGGTCCATAAAATAGAAAAATGACAAAACTAATGGAGAATGTGCCATGAAGTAAAAATTACTTAGTGCAATATGGAAATAGTAGAAGGACGACCTAAGGAAAGAACTCATGGAGAGGGGAGAGCCAGAGGAGAAGCCAAATAAAAGGAAAAAGGAGAGAAGAATGTTATTTAGTTGAAGGGGTTAAGGAAAATAAGAAGTAAAAATGAAAGAGTAAACAGAAGTTCCAATAACGTAGATGTTCAAAATAAAACTAGATGAATGTGAAAAGGGGAATAAATAGAAACATGAGAATATTTTCTTAAAAAAGGCAAAGATATAAATAGAAACATGAGAATTTTATTTTAAAGGCCAAGCTAAAATACTGTCAGAAGTGTATCACAGAAAGGAAGGAGGAAGTGTAGGTCAGAAAATGAGGGGAAGGCACCTAAGAGGAAACAGATTGTCCAACACTGATGAAAATTTATAAACAAAATTGAATGGATGAATTTAGGGGACTAACAACTAAAATCATCATTATAAACACAATCAAATAAAAGTACTGGTAACAGTGTATGCCCTGGGCTGGCAGGAGTATAGGAAGTCACCAGTGCACTAAAGTCAGCCCAGGCAGAGGACCTGTCTTCATATTTTCAAGGCCTCTGAATTATTAGTTGCTCAGCTGGAAGGATGCAGATGAGGATGTCAAATACGCTCTAGTATCCAGAGTTCTTGAACTGTATAGCACTAACCCTCGGGTATGCTGTCCCCATCAGCTGATGCAACTACTTTAGGATCAGAGCTATCAAACTCCAGGACTATTCCCAGTTAGTAAGCTTGAGAAGCTTGCTCTAGACCACAGATGGTGGGGGTTCCTTTCTGTATGCATTATTCTGCCTGAGCTGTTCCTCCTGCAATCAGGGCTTTATCTTGTCAAGCATCTATCCCTCCTGTTTCGTATAGCCCCTGTCCTGAGCCTTCCCTCACCTTGGCGCTGTGGCAAAGCCAAATGGAGCTCCCTGATTTGTGCTTGTTCCCTCTTCTCAGGCTCCTAAAGTAGCTCGAACAGTAAGATCAAGTTCTCTTTCAAAATGGCAGCTGGTTTCTGCCATCCAAGACAACAGAGCGGCACAATGGGATTTCTCTTATTATTGACCTATCTCATTTAGCAGATTCATGGTCTCATCAAACTGGCAACTAGATTTGAGGCCTGTGAGTGCTGTGGCCTCATCCTAAATGGTTGTCTCTTGCTGTGTTTACAGTTTTCACTTGGCTTCCGATTCTCCTCATTCTGCCATGGCTGAACATGTGAAAGCGCTGGACTGTGAAGGACGCCTGAGCCCCCAGCTCTGCAGGGTGAGAGAACACACTGTAAAGCTGAGAGTGGCCAGCAGAGGCTGTTGGTGAGACGCAAGATGGAAGCAACCAAAGGGAAGGCAGTTCTCCAGTGCAGACGTGGTAAATCAAGGCCAGTCAAGAGTTCACAAGGTCAAGTGATCCTCTCCCACCTGAGATGGGCAGTCTCCAATGGTTGAGATCCTATAAAGGAGTCACTTTAATATTGGTTCGCAACCTGTAGGTCATGACCCCTTTCGAGGGGGGGGTGTCCAATGACCCTTTCATAGCTAGGGATCACCTAAGATCACCAGGAAACAGATATTTACAACAGGATTAATAACAGTAGAAAAATTATAGTTATGAAGTAGCAGCAAGAATAATTTTGTGGTTGGGGTCACTACAACATGAGGAACTGTTAAAGGGTTGCGGCATTAGGAAGGTTGAGGACCACTGCTCTAACATTTTACTCTATTTTTGTTAATTGCTTTTCTTCCCTTTTTCTTCCGCCATCCTCCCCTCCCTTGGGATTGCCTCATTTTCTTTTCACGTCATTTAGCAAGGCTTCTACTGTATCATTTTTAGAAGTTATGCTTTTGATTGTTATCCCCTCAACCTCATCTCTCTGATTTTGTTTACACACTTTCCACCCATGTGTAGTTCTGAAGCTCTTCTTTCTTTGATTCTCTTCCAAATAAACCAACATTTTTCTTCTTCTGACTCTTTCACTGGCTGGCAAGGAGGGAAAGCTTCTAGCCTGCCCTTTTCATCTGTATCCATAACATCTTGTCCCGATGTAATAAAACCACAAGCTAGTAGAATATGCCCAGTTTGCAACACACAGCATGGAGAGCAAATGGATGCACAAGTGTTTCCTGTTGTAGTATTTAATTTCCAGGCTTGGCTGCACACTAAAATAACTCCAGAATTGTAAAACTGCCGAGATGTCCAGGACACACCTGAAACTAGTTCAGTTGCTTTTGCCAGAAGTGGAATCCAGATTTCCAGGCTTTGAAAAGACATTCTTAGGTGATTCTCACAGGCAACCAAGTTTGAGACTTCTTGTATTAAATGACCTTTCCTAGACTTGTGGGGAAAGCAACTAAAGATTTTGGAATTGGAGGTTGAAGATGGTTCTTTGACCTTTTAGGAGTTGTGTGATCAGGGGCAGTTATTGCCTTCCTTCAAACCAGGGTTCTCAACCTATAGGTTGCTGCCCCTTTGACAAACCTCTAACTCCCAACATATTTACTTTATGATTCATAACAGTAGAAAAATTACACTTATGAAGTAGCGACAAAAATAATTTTATGGTTGGGGTCACTACAGCAAGAGAAACTGTATTAAAGGGTCGCAGCATAAGCAGGTTGAGAACCACTGGCCTAAACCTTCAGAATGATGTTAACAATAATATGGATCTGTGGTAAGAATAAAGTTAAAGTAAGCCATGAAATATTCCAGCACATTGTCTGCAACATTGATAGAGCCCATGAACTCTTGAGTTTCTTGCACATATCCAGTACAGATGTTTGCTTGCTTCCAGAAGCCCCCAAGCGTCAGTTTCTAATTAGAAGTGGGAAGCACTCTGAGGCCCAATAGAGTCTTTCAAATCATTAATTTGTTCAATTTTTAAAGATGGTACATAGAATTCAAATTTCTGTGAGAATCTGACAATATTTAACAATAGAATCAACAAATCATATACCCTTGGGGGAGCCTAGGACACTTAACCACCAGGTACAGGCACATAGTTACTGGATACTTTGATTGGTTAATATTGATGGTTGAGAAGTATTTACATGTTTTACATATGGTTAAAAAGTTCTGTGTAGACATTCTTTTCCACTTAGAGCGTGTTTGTTTGTGTTTCACAGGTGTAGGCAGCGGGGTCATTTGAGTTATACCCTTTTAAGTGAGTGTTTAATGGAGATGAGTAATTGCTTGCAGCTGCACATATTGAAGAGGTTTATTTTTCTTTTGGTAGGGAGACAAGATAATTTGCCAGACAACTTTGGAAAGTGTAGTCTTGGTTGTCCCTGTGTGCTTGAGGATGCCTTGGTCCTAATGAATTGCATGGATGCTTTCTCCTCTCTGTTTACTCCTCATAGGGCATCCTGTTCATTGGGGTTAAGCAGTCGGGCTTACCTTTGGAAGGGCTTTACCCACTTCAACACAAAAGGGGAATAGTACAGCGATTTGGCATGAAGATAAACATGATAGGTTTTCTAGGGACAAAGATGGAAATGTAAGCATCTGGGAAGGTCCACCTGAACAACTGAATGACTTTAAGCAAAGAGGGGTTGGGAAGTAATAGACGTAGTTTGAGAGTACAGGTGAGGGTCTAATGAATGCTGGGATGAGTCACTGGGACTCATATATTTGGGATACACTTATGAAGCAGAATGTGTCAGATGGGGGTGGGGAAACATGAATCAAATAATCCCACACTAGCTCCAAATAAGGGTATACTAAGGTTTTTCTTTATTAAAAGGGAAACTCACAGAAACAGAAATGGGGGGTTCAACATCCAGGTGTGAGCATGGGAAGAGAGGGGCGAGCAGGAGGGACCACGATTTTTTGGTACCCAAAGCCACGCCTCAACCTGGTCCAGCCTCCCAAAGGCCATTGGCTGAAGGAGGTTCCCCATCACCTCCCCCTTTTGTCTAAATGAGAGAGTTCCAAACCCAATACAAAGTGATATACAATAAGAACAGATATCAAGTATAAAAATTAGAATTACAACCAGCATAAGCAATACTAAACAAGGAACATATGCTAAATGTTTCAATAATCATTCTATTCTAAGGAGTCTAAGTCTTGTATTAGAAATGGCTTGGCTAAATCATAAGAGGAAAGTAACTGTGACTATCTAATTTTCAACCCCATTGAAGGCCTGAGAAAGGAGATACTATTACTTGAGTAGACAGGAAGTGCAATCAAGCAGCTTCCAAAATGTGCAGTAGATGCCAGAGACAACTGGCTACCTGAGTAATCACCCAAAGTCTCATTCACAATGTTGGAGCAACCAACTTTGGCTAAGGCCTAGAGTCACTGACAGACTATTTTCAGAGGCAGAAAGGTTTTCAAAACCATCTTACCTTGTCTTGGCAAGGTTTGGCAGCCTTTTTTCTTGTATTCTGCTTGTCCAGTCTGGACACTGTACATTGTCAAGGCATGGGCAGTTCCTTGCCCAAAAGCCAGTTTTGCCAAGAAGAAAACAAGCTCCAAGTGGAATGTCTTTGGTGCTCAACATTCTCTCAGGAATAGATGGGTGCTGCCAGGAGCAATCGTGTCCCATGTCAATAGAACCCTAAGTTATTAAATGCCATGTTCTACAGTTTCCTGAAGTGGTTGAAGATTACCTATATATGTAGAGTACAATCTCTATGTATCTAAAGAACCTGATTAGTCTAACTATAAGTATGGCAAGCATAGATGACTATTGACCAGGCATATAATACTTAATACCTGTATAACTTTAAGACTAAGACTTCATATTAGAATATTAAACAATCTCTAAATGACTGCACAGCAAATGAGGACAATGACCTCAAAATATAAACAATGTACAAGTATCTTGATCAGAGGTAGAAAATATAATGCAATATGATAAATATATCCTAAAATTGTATCAATATAAAAAATGTCTTAAACAGAGTTAGAAACATGTATGCATACAATCTGATAAAATAACTTTACATAGGTGTACAAATATTGTAAACAGAAATAAGAGCATATTTAACATAACAAATATAATTTGAACTTGTATCAATATACAGATATCTATATCAATGTAAATTGTCTATATATAAATAATAACTCACAAGTGTTCACTCTATTATGATGAAGCAGAATGTCAGATGGGGGAATGTGAAATAAACAATCCCACACTAGCTCCAAATAGGGTATATTTACATTTTGCTTTATTAAAAGGGAAAACTCATGGAACAGGAACAGAGGTCCAAAATCCAGGCTTGGACCGCAGGAAGAAAGGGCAAACAAGCGGGACCTCGGCTTTTCGGTACCCAAAGCCACGCCTCAACCTGGTCCAGTCTCTCAAAGGCCATTGGCTGAAGGAGGTTCCCTATAACACTTAGCTAACCTTTTCAGATTTTATTGAAAATTCTCCCCCCCAAACAAACAAATTCCCACAAAACAAGCATGCATCTTGGGATGCAATGACATGGATGTTACAGAAAGACTGGAGAGGGGTTCTTTCTGATAGTGCAGATGAAATCATGGGCAGAGCTGGAACTCTTCCAACTATGTAGCTATATTTGGTCCCTGTTTCCTCTATGATATGGCAGAACCAGAGATGACTCTGGAGCAGAGAATGACAATGAAGCTCCTCTGGCATGATCAACCTCAGCCTTGCTTTCATCCGAAGACTGGTGTTTCAAGTGTTTGGGTCCACTTGCCCAAAGGGCAGGGGTACTTATGGATGGATCTGTGTGGGGAACAGGCAGATGTTATGGGGGTCAGATGCAAGAGGCCCTGGATGAGAGTCTTAGCCAAGTCACTCAGATTTGTGATGTCTTTGTTGCCTAGTCTAGAAATACAGTTGGAAAATACTCATCTCATAAACATTGAAAATAATATATACAATCCCTGGCATATACTAGGAATAAGAATAGGGCCTAGAAAAAGAATATAGCAAAGTATATGATAGGTTTTCTGTAAATTATTTCTATGAATATGTATAAATTGAAAGCAGTTCATTCATGCCCAGGAATGGCAATGGTAGGTAAATGTCATTTGGAAAATATGAAAAATGTGAATTTTTGCAGCTTGCACTTACAAATTTTATTACTGAGATGTGTGGTTAAAGGTAAAATTTTCTTATACTTTGTTATTTTAGCAAACTCTTGAATTAATAACTAAGCTATATTCTAAGCAGTGTTCACAATACCTTATGTGGGTTTTCTCATATCACTTTACAAATATTACCCAAAAATATGGGGATCAGGGGAAGGTTAAGGTCATAGCTTGTGTGTGGTCCAATGAGAATTTGGACACAAGCAAACTAAATCACAGGTGTAATCCTCTACCACTTTGCTACTTCCTTCCTTAAGCGGCATCTGGGAATTCCCAGTATGTCAGGGGAAATATGAACTTTGGGTATATGTTTGAACCTATGACTTAGTCTTAACATTGCAGGTCAGACTGACCAAGTTTGAAACACTATGAAAGTGAGTCACTACCTCAGAGTGGAAAAAAAGTAGGACAAAAATCAACACTCAGTGATTGTTATTTCAAAATGCTAGCCCTTGGTACAAAGGAATAGATGGTCATTTAGAAGACACGCCTCAAGCTTACACAAATAACTAGAAGCAACTAAGGAATGCTGAGATCGCGGTGAAAGAGTCTTTCCCATGGAAGATAAACCAACAGTTTACCCAGTACCACATGGTCAGTACACACACATAAGTAACCCTACAGACTGAGCAGGTTAAATTTAGGAATATAAAGGTATATACCTATATAATGAAAAAAGGGCATGAGTTTGAAAGAGAGCAAGGGAGGGTTTGGGGAGAGGAATGGGAAAGGAGAAGAGATGTTGTATTAACAACAACGACAACCACTACAACAACAATAACAATAACAACAACAACAACAATCATAATAACGTAATGGGACTTTTGTGAAGTTGCCTTTGGAGAGAGTACTATGGAGTAGGACACGAGGAAAGTCAGGTATTTGTCCTAGCCACTAGAGGGCAGTGTTGGCATTGGAATAACGGCTGATTTCCCCCGTTTACACTGAAACCCAAGCTTCCTCTGACAAGCAGACTATTGCCAAATTACGATATAGAAAAATGTTTTGACGCAGTGGCTTTATATCACAGGAGATAATACGCTATCAGAATTGGGCTCTTCTGTGTTCCTGACAACATGCATCTTGAAGGGAGTTCTTAAGTCCCCGTGCCTGGAACTGTGGGATGGCTGCCTGAGGCCCCAAACCAACCCTCATTTGGGGAATTAAAACAGATTCTTGCCATTTTTCTTGAGTTCCTGCTTCACCTTCCAGATGCAAATTGTAAGCACCTGAAGTTTCCCAGCACAATCAGCTTTCTTTTTGCTTCACGCTACCACCATGGCCACCACCAGTCTGGCTGGCTCTTGACTTGACAGGTCTCTGGAGCACTTATGGTAGAGGTCACCTTGGTTATCTTTGTTCTGACCCTGTGGGGTACCCGGGAATGTTGTCCTCGTGCCCTTCAACGTTTACACTCTCCCGCTTTGCCTGGGAAGCTGGGGCAGGCTTGCAGCAGCTGCAACCACTCAACTGGTCCAGTGCTCAGCAGGATTAGCTAGCTAGGTGAGTGGTTTTCCTTCTGGGGCCCTTCATTCACCAGGATGCTCCTAGCAATATCCTCCCAGATCTCCAGACTAGAGCAGTGTCCAGGAAATGATATTTAAGAACATCCCAAGAGAGAAATATTTTTGTTTAGATTTTTATCCATGGCATCTTATAAAAAAATGTTACTTTATTTTTAAACTTGAGGTTGTGTTTCTCAAAAGAATAGCTTGTCAGGAAGCTGAAGGAAACCCTGAGGAGGAAGTTCATGGATCCTCTACCCAGCTCATTACAATAGCAGCATCTTGCGCAACTGACGGGTGCTGACACGGATGCAGTCAATGCCCAAAGCTTTTCTGCCACCACAGGGATCCCGCCTGCGGTCCTTGGGAGCAATGCCCACCTCTTTCCTTAATTGTCCCCTTCCTTGTCTTCAGACAGCTATTCCTCTGTTCACTGCTTGTAATCACATTGGCGATTCAGTAACGGCAGCTGACTAGAGCTGCACGGTATGTAACTTTGGGGAATTGTGTTTGTGTAGTCACCATGTTCCTCTGATATTTATCTCTAGGTTGTGATGCTTATTGTTTGTTCCTTTTTATTGCTAGGCAATATTTCATGGTGTGGATTTACTAGGGTTTAGTTGTTCCTTCTTGAAGGAATTCTGGGTTATTTCCAGATTGGGCAATTACAAAAGTAGCTGCTATGGATAAAGACTTATGCCCAGATGCTTGTGTGTAGCAGGTTTGCATTGCTATGGAATAAAGCCCATGAAGGGAGTGTCTGAGTTCTATGCTCATGTTTAGGTTTAGCAAACCCTGGCAAACTATCATCTCGGCAGACTACACCCCATCCTGCCATTTCACAAGCAAAAATGTGGCTGAACCAGTTTCTGTGTTCTCAATGAGATTTGGTGTTTGCTGTTGCCTTCAATTTTTACTTTAAGTATTCAGATGATTGTGTGGTAAAATAATTTGTGGTTTCATTTGAATTCTCTTTTCTTTATATATATGTATACATATACATGGA
The DNA here is from genome assembly GCA_004026605.1 of Ondatra zibethicus. Classification (NCBI taxonomy): domain Eukaryota; kingdom Metazoa; phylum Chordata; class Mammalia; order Rodentia; family Cricetidae; genus Ondatra; species Ondatra zibethicus. Next base: position 56,192 of record PVIU01005093.1, read on the forward strand.
ACGCCATTTTCTGCATGTTTGACAACTTTCTGTACTTTTTAAAGAAAAAGATCTCTTCATGTTTTCTCCATTTTTAATTGGATTAAAAGTACAATTATAATTTTACTATATATTTTTTAAATTATTCATTCTTATTTTATTTTACTTAACTATTTAAAAAACTTGGAAATAACTGAAAACATCATATAACCTAATTGAAAAGATCCAAAGACTATATTGAAAGTTCTTGGTATATTCTAGATAGCAATCCTTTGCCAAATATGTGAGTGGTAAATATTTTCTCCAGGTGTGCAGCTTGTCACTTGTGTTGGTAGTAGGGCCTTTCATGGAAGGCTTGGAGTTGTGTGGGAAGTGTACATAGCCAACTTCCTTGCTGTGAATTGTGCTCTTGGTAGAGATACTAAAGACTCTTGGCTCAGCTCAGGCCCTGAAGCTTTTCTCAGATATGTTTTCCTGAAAGGTTTGCTGTAGAAGGAGGGCCCGCTTGTTCATCCTGGCCACCCAGCTAGCTTAGACCTGAAATAATCACACAGAAACTGTATTAATTAAATCACTGCTAGGCCCATTAGCTCTAGCTTCTTATTGGCTAACTCTTACATCTTAATTTAACCCATCTCCATTAGTCTGTGTATCGCCATGTGGCAGTGGCTTACCAGCAAAATTTTGGCATGTCTGACTCTGGCAGTGGCTCCATGGTGTCTCTCTGACTCTGCCTTCCTCTTCCCATGGTATAGGCCAAACCAGTTCTTTATTCATTAACCAATAAAAAAACCACACAGACAGAAGGACCTCCCACACCATTTCCCCTTTTCTGTTTAAACAAAAAGGAAGGCTTTAACACAGTAAAATTACATATAACAAAACAGTTATCAAGCAAGAATTGCAGTTACAATATTTATATCTACTTCATCTTTATCATAATTAACAAAAACTATATATACTTTCTATCTATTCTTCAACTCCATCAAAGACTCCAGAAGGATATACTATTACCTAAGTAAACAGTAACTTCATTGTAAGCAACTTTCAAAACTTTAGAATTGACAGAGACATCTCACTGCCTGGATGGTCACCCAAAGTTTTTCTGTACCATTGGGATATCCATCTTTAGCCTATAGGCCCATAGTATCTAGCAAACTTTTCCATAAAGCAGGAAATTTCAAAGATAGGTCTACCTATATTGGCAGTTTGCCAGTCACTTTTTTCTGTATCCTGCGGAATGTCTCGCACACTCTTTCATGAAGCAGGAACCCCAAAGGATTGTCTCACCTTTAGGCAAGTTTAGCAGTCATTTCTCTGTAGATTCTGCATGTCCAGCTCATCTAAAAAACCCCATAAGGAGCCCTTTCGATGTCCATCTTCCTTTTCAAGTAGATTGGTGCTTCCAGGAGCAGATGTGTCTCACTGTCATGAAAAATCCTAAGTTTTTGAACATTTTAAGTGCCATATTCTGAATGTCTCTGAAAGATTTGAAGAATACCTATCTAACTTAAATATATCTCTGTATATCTAGAAAACTAACTAACATGACTACAAGCTTAACTATTATAGATGATTATCTATTCACCTATATCTCTTAATTATACATTATATTTTTAAATGAGCCACATAATCACAATACCTTAATCAAGAAATATATATACATGTAACAAAATTGATCTTAAATTTGTATTAATAAACCAAGATCAGTACCAATGCAAATCTCTATAGCGTATCCCCCTTTAAATGTAAAAAATAATTTATAGGCAATATTTGGGAATATGGGCATAGTTTCTCCAAACTGCTTTCTGCTGTTTATTGGGTGGAGTATTTTCTTTGTGGGGGTGTTTACAGCAAACTTTCAGGGTGTCTTGTTCCATCACACCATATTGGACTAGAAGCAATCCACAGGTTCTTCTGTGAAATCAAAAGAAGAACCTCTTTTCCAAAGCAACATATCCTTGGATTCAAATTCTAAAATAAAAGATACCTTAATAATATACATGCTGGTTTAGCTTAGCAGCCCATACAATAAAATGTCTCTCCATACTTAGCTCCTTCACAGTCAAAAAATTTAAAGATAACACAATAATATGCATAATCCAGACTCTGTGAATTTTCCATTTTTACATGGCTTATTTTTCTTTACTCCTTTTCATCTATGATTATCTGTACTCTGTCTCTTTAAAAACTTTATCTTTTTTTAAGCATTAATTTTATTTTATGACTCTCTATACTCTTTTTCTTCTCTCTTTTAAACCTATGTTCCATTTATCCAACACTATGACTCATGTGGATTTGTCTTTATTACATATCTGTAATTATTTTCTGACCAGAAGAACTTCTTAAAATGCTAAGCACTTACGAATCTAAGCTGCGACATTAGTAGGGTACCTGATGTACTGTCTGCTTGCCATGCCCATTCCAATATGGCAGAGCTGTTCACTGCTTCTGAGAGCCACACACACCGACCCACTTCCATGCATACAACCTGTCCAAGTTGCCATTAAGCAAACTGTAGCAGTCTGCTCACAAACTCCATCCAAATGCTCTGTAGCCGGACCTCCTATCTGAAAGAGTCAGATTTTGCGCTGGAGTATAACCCAGAAAGCCACCATTTCAAAGGGGCACAGCTTTTGTTCTTTTGCTACAGCTAAATCAGGAAAACCTCTCTAAAAGGAGCTGTGGCACACCACTAGCAAACAGCAAGAAGCTGCGTTAAACTCTGTATTTTTGTGTCTAGAATTAATTTTTAAGCTTTCTCAGGTTTTTCATGGATTTAGTCCACCACGTTGGGGGCCAATTTGTTGCATGTATTAATTACCTGTGATCTATTCTGAGCCAACTTTAAATTTTTTTGCTGTGAGGTTTAAAAGTTTTTATTTATGCCTAAGGGTGGTTAATTGTAACAGAACACTTTGTTGAAAGAGCTGTTCCTCATTACTTTTCCCTGGAAAGAGATCATGCAGGCCTATTATTAGAGTCTAATCAAATGTTCTGCATTGAATTTCATTCTCCTTTGTTTCTGTCCTTCTTCTAGTACTGCATGCTTCTGGTATAGTAATCATTTTGAAATCAGACTGAGTCCCTTTGACTCATTAGTTTACAGATTGTTTTGCTGTTGTAATCATTTTGCCTTTTCACACAAAATTTAGAATGTCTATATGTATAAAATGTATTGCCAGGACTTTGACATTCCTATCTACCTGTGTGACACCTGGAGGTTGCTGTAGGAAATCTTTGAGACAGTAGCCTTTAAGTTACCCACCCATTTGGGCATGGCCTCTTATACTATAAATGCCAAAGTAAAGCATGTATGTCTCTCTCTTCTGGCTGCTGGATTCAGTTGCCATTTTCCCATTTGAGCATAGGATTGTGATCTGTGAGTCTACTCCTGAATAAATAACCCTTTATTGTACTCAATTCTGAGCTAGTGTGGGGTTTCTTTTTAGCATCCATCTTTAGGAAGTAAGCCAACAGGAAAGTCAAAACTCTCTAGAAAGGATCACTGGGTCAGGATGACCATGTTTTTGTCCTGTGCTCACTAACCACCATACAACTGGGCATGCTTCACCTGCTGCTTGCTCACTTCCTAGCTCTTCCACAGAATTGCTCCCTGCATTGCTCCTGACTTTTTACTGACATGTTGACTGATATATTCTAAAATATATGTCATATATTGACATATTAGTCTATGACTGACAGATATGATCTGAGAAGTCTGTGTGAATTACCTCCATGCTTCCCCCATCAGAAATGAGCTTGACTCTTTTTGGTATTAGGTGGTTGCTATTTATATCATACATATAGTTCACAGAACACCTCTAATACTCTGTCTGGTATTAACTTTCTAATTGTATTTCAACGTCTTAGAGGGCACAAACCATATCTTACATCCGCCAATGCTCTGGAAGGGGCTTAACAGGTCATGGAAAAAAAGGGTCCTCTAGCTCATTATTGTTGACCTCTGGAGCTGTCTTTAAGGATGCATCTTCTCAGGCCCCATGTTAAACCTAATGTGCATGTTTGTGTTTGGGAGGCAGGGTCAGCTGGAGGAGGAACAGTATTTTTGCTCTACTTTTATCCCATGAGAGTTCTCACAAAACTCACTGGCAGCACCTGATACACTTAGGTGGTGTCCACTGTGTGCATCTTGCTGTCTGGTTCATCATTTGACAAATGGATCTCAAGTTTCTATCACAATTGTTCAACTTAAATGATGCAAATGGGAGCAATTGGGTATCCTGGGAATGGATGAGCCCTGCTCAGTACCAGAACACTCTGCTGAAGAGCTTGCCTGACCACTGGCTTGGAATTGTGCTCAGATGGTCTGTTGTCACTTGTCTGCACTTTATCAATGGGAGATCCTGAGTTTACTCTGTACAGAAGCTTAAAAGAACTCTAAATTATAACCTGAGCTGAGTTATAAAGCCAATTTGATATGTGTTTTGTTCAACAATTGAAATAACATGTATAATCCTATTGAAAAAGATTACAATTGAAATTGCTTGCCTAAGAAAGTTAACACTTGAGTTGGTGGGATTGCTCAGTGGTTAAAAGCACTGACTCTCTCCTGCGGACATGTTTGATTTCCAGCACCCACATGGCTGCTCAAAGCTGTCTGTAACTCAGGCCTAGGGAATCTGACACCTTCTTCTTGCCTCCATGGGCAATAGGTGTGATGCACAGACTTACATGGAGATAAAACACCCATACACATAAAGTAAATACATAAAATAAGTAAAAGCTTTTTTAAAATAATCTTTTGCAAACTGAAGCATAATTTTAATATTTGATATCAGCAGCTATTCTGAAAGTAAAAGTTAAACTTTTATAGGCTGGGATTTTTATTCCTTTGTTCCTTATTCCTTTGTGAATCTCATGGATGATTAATAATACAAAATATGATCAAACCAAGGCAAATGCGCTTTTTCTTATCAGGGCAAATGCCTGCATAGTAAAGAAATCAGCGTTCGGCAGCGATGGGCAGCGAAGGCAGGCACATGCTTATGTTTTCATCATTCACTCAGAATTGACTTAGGAAGCCGAAGAGGAGGGGGAGATGCTCCTCTGCTTTGAGTTGTACAGTGCACACACAGTAAGTGGGCATTTCAAGGGCCTCACAGCGGTGTCTGCACAGACTGACTCACACATGGCGATAACTGGCATCCTGGTGTCACTCATCTCTCTCACCAGTAAATTGTCATGTTGATTCAGGTGCCCTGGCACCGCATGAGAGGAAGAAGGGAAAAAAGCTAAAAGGCCCACATCTACCTCCAGCTGCTAGGATGTGCAGAACTGATGAAGGCTGCCAGAGCTTCAAGCCAGAGTAGGGCAGACAGGAAGCAGTCGAGGTGGGGGCAAGTTTTCTGTGGCTCCCCTAGCACCCTTGCTAACTGGGAGGCTTATTCAGCTCTCATCTTCTCTCCCACAGTGAATTTTAATGTGTCATATTTTTAATTTCCACAAACCATCTCTTGTTGCATGCTGTTCCTCTTCATTTTGTAACATATTCCATTCTTGTAATGTTTTCAAAAATCCTTTATCTCTTCAACAACAACAGTTAACAGTTCTTTGAAAATATTCTCCCCGTTCTTGCTTTCCTTCTGCCTCCCCACTCTGTATTTCTTTTCCTCTGCATATGTTGGTTAGCCTTCATTTTAGATCTATCTCAAATACCTGCTGATTCTTAGCTGGATGGTTTGCAAGTCAGACACTTAAGGGCTGTTTGGATTGTCTGGTCTGAGCAAGATGCTCTCTGACATCTATCATCAGGTGTCACCCAGGCATTTTATTGGGTACAGTAGAATATAAAACGCCAATGTCAATATATTAAAGATTTACTCTCATGGTAAATTTTTTTCTGGAATTCTCCTATCTTCTGGTGGAGGACAGTCTTGGTGACTTTGCTGTCTGGGGTTACATGGGGAAGAGAATAGTGACTTCCTATTCAACCACACAAAACTTTGTTGAATTCCCACAGTAGGTCACAAAGGATGGGACTTTGAAAACTGTCATCTAGCTTCTAATCCAGCTGTTTGTTGTGTGCTAGTGTGCCACCATGTGAACATGTGGCTGCCATGCTGCCATAGGCAGAGCAATGATTTCATGGTGTCTCACATGCCACGATGGGCTGAAAGCTCTGTGGAACCACGGGCAAGAATAAAGATTCCCAGCCCCGGGCAAGGCATCTTTCAGGCATTTCCATCACAACGATACAAAAGGAAGCCTCTGAGCTGTCTGAAGAATTTGGACTGTGACTGTGGATAAAGGCGTTCTATTGTGACTGGAAGATAAATGCACGTTCAAGCTGTTCAGTGTAACCTTGTAGTCCAAGGTTGATTTTCAGATTTATGTCACAGTAAATATAAGTTTTGTAAGAGGACTTTTGGGCTCAGAGAAGGAATCATCCTAGTAGGGACATGAGGGATGAACCTTTACATTGTGATAAGGATATGATCAAGGCAGGGCAAGACTTTGAGGTGTGCAAGATTTGGGGTTCATTTTCACCTGCATTTTCTCCTGATTGTCTTGTCTTCAGTCTTTTCAAGACTGACTCTAGCAGAGTATCTGAGGCAGTGCTTTATCCTTTCATGTACATTTGACTTTTTGGTGACAATTATGTTTTTAATTATGAATGATAAGCATGATGGCACATACCTGTATTTCACTCAGAAGACTGGGAATTTGAGGTAAACATTGGCTACATCATAGTCTTTCTCCAAATCCAAAAAATAAAGATAAGTGTTTCTAACAAATGTTTATAGTTACGGCTACAATAGGCAAATGGTTGTGTATTTCTTATGGTATTGCACTGCACCCTGTAGCAGTGGGGTGGCTATATATTTGATAGAACATCTCATGTTTTGAGCTTCAAGAAGAGAACCTCATTAGTCAGATGGCCACCATCCTGCTTTATTGTAGGGCCGACATTTGCTGACTCTTGGTCTTGACCTGAAAGTTCTCTTTCTATAGTTCAAAAGGACTGTGACTTTGTGATCACAAAATGCTCATTTCTTTGGCTTTGTATTTTTAAGTTTATCTTGAAAGTGTATAGAATCCCATCTCAGGAGGAGGCTTCTCTTAGAACATGTTTCTTCCCACATGGATTTAGCCTTCTTTATAGCCAAATATTCTTGCCTTTTCTTTGCATGAATCCTTGTATCTGTGTCAACAAGTGCTGATGGGTGAACAGAAGCTCAGGCCCACCATATTTGGAACCATGTGAGGATCTGATATATACCCCATGTGGCTTGAATTTGAATGTAGTTCATCAGAGGCTGTCCCACATCTTGTTTTATTCAAGAATGAATAAGTCAGAACTAGGGACTATCCCATATGAGCTTGTTTTTTTCTTGATTATTGCTTTTTTAAATGGTCATTGTATATATTCATTGAGCATGGTTCTTTATTAAGACCATTTTTGGGTAAGTATCTATTGTATGTTTACCTTCCATCACTTTAGTCTCCTCTTTTCTCCCTTCCTCCTCCTATAATACCCATTTGTTTCCCTGGACCAAGTCGTTCATGTCATCTACATATGCATGGTCTTATGTACCTGTATATGAGGGAATACACACAGTATTTGTCTGAGACTTGATTGTTTCACTTAGTAAGGTTATCTCCATTTCATCCTGAAATGACATAACTTTGTCTTTATGGTTGAAAAATGTATGTATATATGGTACATTTTCTTTATCTGTTTGTCTGTTGTTGGACAGCTAGGTAAGTTCCATGAGTTAGCCATCATGAGCAGTACTTGCATGAATGCCTGAACATTCATGCACTCAATCTATAGATAGTCCTAGAGAACAACCCCAACCCAGGGACTTCCTCTTGAAAAGGAGAGTTAGGTGTAAAGTAATTGAATAAGTACTGAGAAGTGAAGAATACAATTTTTTGGTAGGAATTTTGTAGGTCTTGTAGGAATCCTAAAAAATGCTCAAGGACCATCTCCTGGGGGTGGAGTACTACACATAGATGCACTGTAGGGCCTCAATGTGGCTGTAGGGGTGGAGTCCACACATAGATGCACTGTAGGGCCTCAGTGTGGGTGTAGGGGTGGAGTCCACACATAGATACACTGTAGGGTCCTCAATGTGGCTGTAGGAGTAGAGTCCACACATAGATACACTGTAGGTTCCTCAATGCTTCTGTAGGGGTGGAGTCCACACATAGATGCACTATAGGGTCCTCAATGCTGCTGTAGGGGTGGAGTCCACACATAGATGCACTGTAGGGTCCTCAATGTGCCTGTAGGGGTGGAGTCCACACATAGATGCACTGTAGGGTCCTCAATGTGCCTATAGGGGTGGAGTCCACATATAGATGCACTGTAGGTTCTTCAATGTGGATACATGGAGGGAAGCTTTCATGCATCTCTTGAACTTGGTCTTGAGTCTTGGCCCAAAGGTTCTCTTGATGGGGAACCTTCTTCAGCCAATGATCTTGAAGAGGCTGGACCATGTTGGGGTGTGACCTTTTGGGTACTCAGAGAAAGCTGCTGGCTTGCCCATTTCTCTCTCTCTCTTTCTCTCTCTCTCTCTCTCTCTCTCTCTCTCTCTCTCTCTCTCTCTGTCTCTTGTTTTCACACTCCCCCTCCCCCTTTTACACATTCAGTTACATTCTCTGGTCATCCTGTCTGAAAAAGTCATGACTTTAGTTTTTTTTCTTTGACTTAATATCCCTAAAGTTTCACTAAAACTACAATAATTTGATATTTGATGTATCTTGGCTTTGAGGAGGTGAATGAACACAGATTGCAGGAGGCACAGAAAGATGATATCCTTGGCCAATGTTGTATATCTGTAACTCTTGTTAGGAGTCAGGATTTGAACATAGGTGGAATAAAGCCAGATCCATGCCCTTCTTGGCTATGCCATTGTCTTTTTCTGTTCTTGGTTACAGAATACTCTTGCTTCTTTGTCTCTTTCTCAGAAACCCATCTCTCCTTCCCTAGTATTTACATGAGGAAAATTATTTAATTCATGCAGAGAGATTTGCTGATGTCTGGAGTCTGGGCTCTTGAGCTCTTCTCAAGGCTCCTGTATACCAAGCACCTTCCTGTCAACAAACAGGGAAAGTGTTCCCCCATCATTGTTTTGTACCTGTAGGCAACACAGTACTGTTCCAGGCAGAGACAGTCACAAGGGCTGTGACAGCTGCAATAGGTATGAAAGAGGATGAGGTATGTGAGAAACTTTACTGTCCCAGTTCCTCTGTTATAATCTGAGGAATGATCCCAGTTCCTTCTAAACTGGTGCGGCTTCAGCTGGTGCCTCTTATCTGTCTTTACCTCCTGGAAAGATCACAGTTCCACCCTTACTCTGCTCCTTTGAACTAAAAGTAAACTAAAGTTTTCTACAAAGCAGAAAGAACTGGAAATGGGGACTTCTTTATTTATGCCAAGACTCACTGCTCCACCTTAAAGTTTAGAAGCTTCTTGCCTGCTTCAATCACTTTGTTGAAGGCTTTGTGCTCCCTAAAAGAAACACGGAGTTAGTTGTTCATCCTGGAGTCCTCAGAGGAATTTCTGAGAGAGTGAAGCTGACGCTGAGCACCCGTGTGTCTGGATGAGGGTTCTAGATGTTCTAGAAGCCACTAGCTGCCAATTGCTTTATCCTTGGTTGTGAGAAGGCAGGGGCTGAGGGAACGACCTGGGATTCTGAGAGTCCCAGAGCTGGAGAACAATTCTAGGGTGGTTTTTCCTCCCTGCATTACTTCCTTGGCAACAAAGGATACCAGGAGACATTCGCTTTTTCCCTGTCCGCAGTGGTCTTAGAAATATTTGACCTGACTTTATGAGATGCAGAAAAAAAAAATAGTTTCCTTGACATGCTTTGATTCTGGTGTATCTCAGTAGTGCAAGTGATGTACACTACAGATTATATGAAGTTCACTTTGTTGGTAGTTTTCACAATGGGTACCTCTACAAAGCCCTCACACCTAGGGCTCAGGGAACACTGATGAAGAGAGGGGTGGAAAGATTGTAAGAGCCATAGAAGGGGGTTTGCTGTGAGATAGTGTCTCATGGTATTATCAGAAACTACACCCACGAAGTCTCACCAACATGACTGCCCAAACGAGCTAAACAAGGAGGATGCCAATGAACATGCCAAATCGGACAGGAAAAGGCCACAAGACCTCAAGCCTACACAAGAACTACAAGCAACTGAAGAGAGCTGGGGGCAGGAGGGGAGGTCTTCCCCAGAGAGGATCTCACCAATTGGTTGTAATAATAATTATGTATTATGTAATATTCCATATTTTGTATTATATTTGCATATAATATAAGTATATAAAATAGTATATAATTAGTAATAGTATAATGTATTATATTCCTAAATACCACCTAGATGCAATAACAGTGAAAAAAGAGGCCGTGAGTTTGAAGGCAAACAGGGAGGGATTGGAGGGAGGAAGGGAAGGGAGAAATGTAATTAAGTTGTAATATCAAAAAATTTTAAATTGCTTTTTAAGAAACTCGATTTTATATGTGTTTGGTCTTTACAGTTTGGTATAGATGTTGGGCTTGAAAAAAATAAGTGAAATATTTTTTTCAGTCCGTTGCTTCTCATGACTCGGCTGTTAGGATTCTGTGGGAGAGCGAGGACTCGTATGTGGTGTAGCAGGAGAGACGCTATGGTGAGGAGAAAGGGAACTATTACACTGCTTAACGTTTGCTTTGGTTCATGCTTTTAGGAGGACAATGGAGGAGCTGTGGGGAAAAGGTGCCAAACGAAAGAGAAAATGCCTTTCCATAGTTTCCTTCTGCCTGTTCTGCATTCTCCTCCGGATCCAGGGGGTGGGTGGTCCATTTCTCCTACTTGGTGTCATCCTCTGCTCCCTCCCGAGGCCAGGGCATTCCTGCTCTTTCCCTCTCTGTGGAGGTCCAAAAATGTGAGCCTGCTTCCAAGTTGACCAAAGGTCAGAGAATTGGAACTTACTGCTATTCCTTCAAGGTTATTGTGTTTCTACCTCAAAGGTCCCACCTAGATTTAGACCAGAGGTTATTGTCAACAGGTGTGGCTAATAACCAGACCTTGTATTTCAGGAATAGAGAAGTAGATATGTTTCTACCTCAAACAAAAGTTTAGGATCCAACTAAGGTTCCAGTTCCTTTAAGGAGATAACAGAGATAACGTTGGTTTCCACCCAGGGAGTGGTTTGCCTACAGAATGTCTTGGTTTAGGGTGTAAGCACGACTTATTTTGTTCTAGCAACAGAATGTTTAACTATGGATGTAGCCCTCGACCTTCAAATGGTCTGTTCATTTCCTTGTATCCTGTTAACATAGTTTTTGCCTTACTCTTACCTTTTGGGGTCAGGGGTATTTTAAGCAATTGGAAATTAAATGCGGGTGATTTCAATATTCACTGGAACTCCCTCCTGGTACTAGTCTATGTTTTTCTGTTTTATTATTTTCATATGTGTCTTCATATTCCTTACTAATATTTCTAAGTCCCCATGCCCCTATTCTGGAAAGTGATCATTTTGTTGAGGCTGGTCCCCGACACTCTCCTGAACTGTGTCATTATCCTCCTGCTTCTTGCTTGGTTGCAAGAGTCAGCTACTATAGTCAGCGGAGTCTCCCCCTCAGCCTAAAGGCCTCAGCAGCTGTCCCAGTGCATTGTGCCCAATAGGGAAGCCAATGGAGGAAATGCAAACAAACAGAGCTTTGAGATGAAACTAGACCTTCTCATGTGTCTATATTATTTAGATCACCAGAGCCAGTCACGTCTGAATCAAGCACTACATTTTAATTACTATAGATTGTAGATTAAAAAATATTTAGTGTGTAGGTGTGTATGTGCCTGCTGGTCTGTATATGCAGGAATCCTTGGAGATCAGAAGAAGGTGTCACAATTCCTGGAATGGGAGTTACAGGTGCTTGTGGGTTACCTGATGTGGATACAAGAGACCAAACCATGGTACTCTGCAAACAGCAATGCTCTTAATCATTGGACCATCTTTCCAGCCCCTGTGCTTACTAGATTTAATGGTATTTTAGTTACTCTCAAATCTTGACATATTGGATTGACTTGTACTTATAGAAAACCTTGCCCTTCAAAGGGAGAGATCATGAAGTGCTTGCCTGTAGGCATAAGGACTTGAGTGGTTCTTTGAACTCAGTGTTAAAAAGTTATGTCAGATATGCTGATGTGTGTTTGTAATTTCAACTCTGGGGAAGGGAGACAGGTGGATCGCTGACTGGAGCTTGTTGGCTAGGCAGCCTGTACCACTTGGTGAGTTCTAGTCCAGTGATAAATCTTGTCTCAAAAATACAAGTCATCAGAGGAGTGACATCCAAGGTTTTCTTCTTGCACCTGCACATACAAACACAGAGTGATGGTGGTGGTGGGGCTGGACAGGTGGTTCAGTAGTTAAGAGCACTGGTTGCTATTCCAGAGGACCCAGGTTCAAATCCCAGCACCCATGTGGTGGCTCACAACTGTTTGTAACTCCAGTTCCAAAGGACCTGTCACTCTCATACAGAAATACATGCAGGGAAAACACCAATGCACATAAAATAGAAATAAATAAATTGTTAAAAATGGATAGGGAACTTCTGGCTGGTTAGATCTGAGCTTATGCCCATTTCTTGAGAAATGGGGCCAGCATTATTAAAGCATTAACAATGAATGAACTATCAGAGCATTAACAATGTGCTTTAAGGCAGACATAGAAAAAAGTTTTGGGAAGTGCTGTCCACTTGCTCATGACTAGGTTCTCCTCACCTTGGTCTGGTTTGGGCCAGGTTCATGGAGAGTTTAGGAGGATTCTCTGGTCTCTGGAGAAGAAAAGGCTAGTTTTATCTAGGAGCTTGGTTGCTTGTCTTACAGATCTCTGCTACAGCATGACACCATGGCTGTGCTTGCTAATTGTTTTTGTTTTAGCTTGGCTTCCCTAGAAATCGGAGCATAAGGTAGAGGTTTATGTTCATGCATTTGCTTCTTTATTAGGAAGCACAGACTTAGGTAATGGAAGGGAATAAAGGAACAAGTCAGGAAAAGAGAAAATGATAATACAAAGGAAGGTTGTTAAGTCAGCAGCCACTTGGTATTAGGATAAACACTGATGACTCAATCTTACTGGATCTTCTTCTGTGAGAGATGGTATAAATAGCCAGTGTGTAAGAAGGTCTATCCAAAGGACAAATGGAGAGGGATTTACCCAGCCTCCCTTTTGTCTGTCTGCCTTGGGTCAGAGCTAGCCCCATGGGAGCTATTCCCATGGACTTCTTAGAAAAGCATGTGGGGCTTAGGTGTGTATCCCATGAGTATGCTGAGAAATCAGGGAGGTGTTAAAAGCATTATATATAACTCTTACACTACAACATAGAAAACTCTCTGGGAAATGAAATACCAGACCCATATGCTAAAAGATTCCCTTCAAGGCAGTGGCTACCACCAATTCTGAGAAGACTCAAGGTGAGAGAATTAATTGAGGTAAATTATATTTGCCATTGAAACAGATAACCTCAAAGCCCAGAATGAAATTTATTCTCTCCCCACTCCACAGTCTCTTTCAGATTTACCACTCCTGTGATCAATACTTCAGTTAACCTGGAATGCTTGTCTAACTAGTTGATTCCTAACTTTAACCCCTAAGGGTTTTATTCCTTGCTCACGTGAAGCTGTGATAGTTTAATTCTCCATTTACCAACATTACTAAGTAGAGAATTACCAAGATGTGCTTCAGGTAGTTTCCTGTGTCTAGACTCCTTCCTTTGCCCATCATGTGCCAATCATGCTGGCCTCTTGTGGTGATCCAGGACGGATCACCTGCACCAGTTGAGACACACTTTGCCTGGTAGCATGAGCAAGCCGTATTGCCTTTGCTGTTATCTGGGGGACTTGATTGGAATCATTTCCCTCAATAGGGAAGTCAAAATACAAGGAGCAGGAGGCAAGAGAATGTGTGGTGTGGGCGTAGAATGACCCTAGGTGAACTCAGAGTTCCCACAGAGCTGGAAGCCGCGGAAACCACCATAGTTGGACCAAGTGGCCAATCCCTGGGGAGCCTGCATGTGAGGTAATCTGTTGTGGCGCGTAATGAATGTGTCTCCTTTATCTTTTCTTCATGAAAGCCCGGAAAGCAGAATGAGGGGCGATCACACAGCTCCTGCCCGTCTGTGAAGTGGCAGGCAGGTCTCTTGCTGAGCATAGACAGCCAAGATGAGAACACAAAGTTGAAATAGGCCTGGTGCTTCATTTTCCTCAGAAGGAGCCTGAAGTTAGTGATACTCTCAACAGTTGTGGAGATTTTTAAGCTCTGTGATAATAGAACATTGTTGAAGACAGTCCCAGAGTAGGGTTTTGTTAAAACATTTGCTGTAGGTGACATATTTATTATGAAAGAACATTCATCCTGATTGCACACAGAAATACTAATTTTTAACAACTTTAGAAAATAGTTACTAAAATATAGATAAGGCAAATAATAGCGTATGTAATCTTTTCTACCTTAATTTGTTGTGTCTCTCTTCCCAAATCACTTAGTATTTTCCTACATATCTCTTAATTATTATAATACTTTACTATATAGTCATATTATAATGTCTTCAACTAATTATATTTGGATAATTTCCCAGCCTTTTATTATTAAGAAAGTACTCTATTAAGTGGTCTCAATATTATGTCCTTATGAAATCTATGATTATTCACTAATAATTTCATCAACATGAGTTCCTCACTTTAAAAACATGCACTTTGGTGCACATGTATATCAATCAGTGCGTGAGGGTGCTTTTCCTTATTTCCTTGCTCGTCATGCTTGCTAGAGTTCTTAAATATTTGCTCATTTAATGAAGATAAAAGTAAATCCTCATTTAAATGACTGGTGAGAGTTCCAGTCAACAAGGATAGAGTTAACATGTTTGATTTGTGTATATAGTCATTGTAGTACATTGTAATGTTTGCACAAGCAATTTTGTAAATTTCCAAATGATAAGGAGAAAGGAGTAAATTAATCAATGACAGATTTTTTAAATGTCCATAAACCAAAAGAGAACCAGTGGATAGAGGAGGGTTAAGAGAAGGTAATGAGGGGATGAATATCATCACAGTTTTTTATGTATGTTTGAAAATAACTTATACACACTAATATATTTCTCAAAATGGCCACAACTCTTTCTGCCTCTGTAGCCAACTTTTCAAATGTACTTTTGCAGTATCCCTTACTGTTAAGAGGTGAAATCTATTCCCTGAATGCCTTAATTTGGGCTTGTTTCATAACTTGGTACAAACATGTAGCAAAAGTGGTATTTTTGGTTTTTGAGACTATATTCAAAGGGGCTTTGAACTCTTATAATCATTTTCTTAGATCCTTCCAACCATCTTATAAGCAAGCCCAAGCTAACCAAATGATGAGAAACACCCATCCCTGGTCCCTTATCACACTAGCAGTTATCCACTCAAGTCCCAGAAGTAGAGTTCTGTGTAGCCTACAGGTGAAGCACACATATGTACGTAAGCCTAGCTAACATCAAACTCACTCATGCCAGCACAGCTTAAACTGGTGACCAGGCATGGTAAAAGTAATTGTTTCAAGTCATCAAATTTTGGCATAGTCTTGTGTAGTTATTTCCTTTGAAATGAAACAACCCCTCCTGGAGTGGGAGAGGGAGGTTTATAAAGCTCAGAAAGCTAATAAAATGTATGGGCTAAGGAAGTTCACATGCATTACAAGACTTGGAAAGCATAGAAAGTTAAAAAGAACAAATGAAAGCAATAAATAGTTGCTGGAAGGGTGGAAACTATTCAGTGGAACTTCCTGCAGACTGTGCAGGGAGCTCCAGGATGCTGCTTGCATGAGTTGTCAGCCATGTTGGGGGTGGGCTTTCTGGTAATGCAGGTGCCTTTGAGTTACCTGTACTCTTGTGATCCATCTTTCACCTGCACTCCTGTAAGTAATCCCAGTAAGCTCACCACTTCACTAATCTAGACATCGGTGCAATCATTTCTTTCACTTGTTGTTGGTTTCCTATCTTGGATATATGGACATTTGTTAATCTCTTCCCAAGAAACCTTCCATAACTGATAGATGATTCCTCATCAATTTTGATGAAGAATATAGTCTTATTTTGTGAAAGATTTTCTTATTTGAAGAAAAAAAATAGGAAGAATGTTTTTTAAAGTAACAGGCAAAATTACAAGAGACATAGCATTATATTTTATAAAGTGGTGGGGTGACCCCTACCAGTTGCTAAGTGTAGTTGAGCCCCCATAAGACACATCTAGAACTCCCATAAGTGAGCAATTCTCAGGGACTGTGTGATTTGGAAGGAAAGACTCCAGGGTTGAGAGTACAGCTATGGAAGATATAGTCTTAATTGTACAACTAAAAGCCAGGTAAGTTGGGACAAGTATAAGAATAATACCTTTAATATTAAGTCCAAACTACTAGCCCTACAAAAACCCTAATTTGAGTGACTTTCAAGTCAATAGACCTGATACTGAAGCATTGTTTTTCTTCTCCCAGAAACCTGTGTTCCTGCCCACATACTACTTTAAATATTTGGATTCTTTTAATGTTAAGAGCTTTTCTTCATCAACAGATCCAAGGAAGAGAACAACAGGGCAAATAATAGAATGGGAGAAGGAATTTGCACCATACAGAAAGTTACCACATGTCATGAACACACAAGCAGCCAGTAAACATAAGAGATGGCATTTGAAATCATCAGTCACCAGAGACATTATACCAGATCCTAATAAGCAGAGTGACCCTATACTATTGATTAGATATCAACTGGTATGTTATTTTTGGAAAATTCTTTCATCCACTAAAGGTCTACTCCTTGATATATTCTCAACAGGAGATGTGTTGAGTCCACTAAAAAAATATGAACAAGGATATTTACCAAATTGACATTTGTAGTAGGACAAAACTAGAAAGAAACCACATGTCCTTTGAACATAGACAATGATGTAATTGTACGATGGACATTAACCTGTAATAAAGGAGAATAAACTGCTGCTACATGTCAACATGGATGACTCTCATGAGCATCGCATTGAACATAGAAGATAGGCACAAGACTGTATGATTTTGTACGTGTGGAGAAGGCCAAACTGATGTGCTGTATGAGAAGTCATGGGAATGGTATTTTAGGAAGAGACAGAAGTGACAGCCTGCTTCTACTAATAGTGACTTGTGGCATCATTGTTTATCATGAGTAGGGATTTTCGTGAGTGTGAAAAGAGCGTGGAGGGCTTCTGAACTTCTGGTAATGGTCTCCTCTCTTGTTTCAGATGAGAACGGCCCAGGGAATTCACTCTGAACACTTATGAAGCTCTCCATGGCATGTGCACATTCCTGTTGTTGATTATACTCTAGCAGGTATATTTATTTAAAAGAGTATAGCCTGGGAACCATTAGCTTCCAGAAGAAGAGGCATGGAGGGGAGCAGAGACCTCTGGAGAGCAAAGGCAGAGCTTGCTGTTCAGAGAAGGGTGAGCATCTGAGTGCCCATTCTTCAGTGGGACAGGTCCAGGCAGTTTGGCTCTGGCTGATGG
>PVIU01005093.1:73789-116434 GCA_004026605.1 Ondatra zibethicus
TCTGGGTATCTGGGGAGCTGTAGAAGTGTAGGGAGCTGATGGTGTAGTATATAGGCAAGGGCCACATCTGGGTATCTGGGGAGCTGTAGAAGTGTAGGGAGCTGATGGTGTAGTATATAGGCAAGGGCCACATCTGGGTATCTGGGGAGCTGTAGAAGTGTAGGGAGCTGATGGTGTAGTATATAGGCAAGAGCCACATCTGGGTATCTGGGGAGCTGTAGAAGTGCAGGGAGGTAAATCCTGTGAATTCCAAAAACACTGACAAGGTCAGAAGGACTTTTCATAAACTAACTGGAGCAGGAAGGGAATCCGAGAGGCAGAACTGACATTCAAATATCTAGGGATATTACAGATATGGATAGTAGGGAAACAGATTTCTACAAAGCCGGAGATTTCCTGTACTAGGAAATAGGTGGTGGACAGCGCTCAGATGCGAAGGCCAGGGAAAACATGTCCTGTGTAAAGGCAGAGAGGATGCAGCCTCAACCTTGTCTGTTGAGCCAAGGACAGCAGTTCCTTGCCCTGGTATGCATGAAGCTTCCTTTTTGGCATGGACAAGGATATCTTAAAGGGAAGCAAGTCTCTGTAGGGGGCTGAGGTCAAAGCATCACAAGAAGGTGAGAGTCTCCAGGGAGAACTCGCAGTTCCAATGCTGAGGTGTGTCAGGAAGGATCGTTTCTTCTGAGAATTGTCTTAGTGACAGGGAAGAACACACTGTTGTGTGGGAGCTGTGTAAAACAATTAGAACCAAAAGCACGTAATTGGAAGAAGGCCTACCTTAGCTGCTATGGCTTCTAGCGTAAGAACAAACAACAGTTGGTCCTCAGATGTGAATCGTGATATGGCCGGCATCCATCTCACTCAGCATGAGACAAGCTCATGTTGGGTAATGGCAAGTGAGATGCTAACACTGGAGGGATGCCTCATTCTGTGCAGCACTGTGACTGTTCAGAGAACTTCTTAAAATGATTCCAACTGAAACTTAGAACACCTTGAAGGATGTAAGGCCCATATTTCTCCCCTCGTGACAGACAGAAAAGAAGCTGGGACCCAGAGGTCAATAGAAATTGAAGGAAGCATAGCCCAAGAGCTTGGCCTTCACTTCCCTGATACAGGATCCTCCTGCCCAAACCAGCATGGAAGATGAATGAAGGAGGGCAACTGAACACAGGAATGGATATTAAAGAATGACCTTGTTTTTAAATGTAGGAGATTTCGTAAATTAAAACTAATTTGCGATTCCATCTCACCCCAGCCAGAATGGTTATCATCAAGAAATTAGCCAGCAACTAACTCTGGTGGGAAGGTTGGGAGAGAACATTTCTTGATCACGGCTACTGTGAATATAAACTGGTGCCACTGTTACAGAAATAGGTGCGGAAGTTTCTCAAAAAAAAATCTAAAAATAGAACTACTATGTTATACTGCTACTGGGCATATACCCAAAGGGTTATGTATCCTACCAGAGATACCGGTGCGGCCGTACTTGTTGTTGTTCTAGTCATAATAGCTAAGACACAGAAGCAGTTTAGATGCCCATCAGCAGATGAATAATGAAAATGTGGTATATATATATATATATATATATATTCAGCATCAAAAAAAGGAAAATTATAGAAATTTCAGGAAAATGGATGGATCTAGAAATTACTCTATTAAGTGAATTATCTAAGACTCAGAAAGACACTTACTATATCTTTTTCTCGCATATGTGAGTCTTAGCTCCTAATTTTATCCCTGTTTGTTTTAATTTATTTATTTATCTCTATTTATTTATGAGAGTGAGTGTGCTGTAGGTCATTAAACTAGAATGGGAATTATGGGGGGTTTAATAAATTGGGCAACCTCACTCAGGATGTTTTTTTCTAGTTTCATCCATTTGTCTGCAAATTTCAAGATGTCATTGTTCTTTACCACTGAGCAGTACTCCATTATGTAAATGTCTTTATCCATTTTCTTTATCCATTCTTTGGTTGAGGGGCATTTAGGTTGTTTCCAGGTTCTGGCTATTATGAGTTATGCTGCTATGAACACATCTGAGCAAATGTCCTTGTGGTATAAGTGTGCATCCCTTGGGTATATGCTCAAGAGTGGTATTGCTGTGTCTTGAGGTAGATTGAGTCCCAATTTTCTGAGAAACCACCATACTGATTTTCAAAGCAGCTGTACAAGTTTGTACTCCCACTAGCAACAGAGGAGTGCTCCCCTTACTCCACATCCTCTCCAGCATACTGTCATTAGTGTTTTTGATCTTAGCCATTCTGAGAGGTGTAAGATGGTACCTTAGAGTTGTTCTACATGTTGGCATCCAGTTATGCCAGCACCATTTCATTTGTTGAATATGCTTTTTTCATTATATAATTTTAGCTTCTTCCTCAAAAATCAGGTATTCATAAGTGTGTGTATTAATATTAGGGTCTTTGATTTGATTCCATTGGGCCACCTGCCTGTTTTTGTGCTAATACCAATCTGTTTTGTTATTATAACTCTAGAGTAGAACTTGAAGTCAGGGATAGTGATGCCTCTGGAAGTTCCTTTATTGTATGGGATTGTTTTGGCTATCCTGGGTTTTTTGTTTTTCCATATAAGGTTGAGTGTTGTTCTTTCAAGGTCTGGAAAGAATTGTATTGGGATTTTGATGGGGATTGCATTGAATCTGTAGATTGCTTTTGGAAAGATTACCATTTTTACTGTGTTGATCTTACCTCTCCAAGAGCATGGGAGATCTTTCTATTTTCTAATATCGTCTTCAGTTTCTTTCTTCAAAGACTTAAAGTTATTGTCATACAGGTCTTTTACTTGCTTGGTTAGGATACCCAGCCTACAGTCCACAACCACAGAGAAGTCAGGAAACAAGGAGGACCCTAAGAGAGACATACATGAATCCACCTGGGAGGGGGAAGTAGACAAGATCTCCTGAGTAAAGTGGGAGTTTGGGGGGAGGGTGAAGAGTGGAAGGGGAGTGGAGAGAGGAGAAGGGGAGAGGGACGAGAACTTGAGGGACTGGGAAGGTTGAGCTGGGGGAAAGAGAGAGGGAGAGCAAAGAAAGAGATATCTTGATAGAACCATTATGGGGTTAGCAGTAAACCTGGTGCTAGGGAAATTCCTAGGAATCCACAAGGATGACCCTAGCTAGGAATCTAAGCAATGGGGGAGAAGGTGCCTTAACTGCCCTTCCCATGTAATCAGATTGATGACTACCTTAATTGTCATCATAGAACCTTCATCCAGTAACTGATGAAAGCAGATGCAGAGATCCACAGCTAAGCACTGGGCCTAGCTCCTAGAGTCAAGTTGTGGAAAGGGAGGAGAGATAATATGAGCAAAGGGGTCAAGACCATGATGGAGAAACTCACAGAAATAGCTGACCTGAGCTAGTGGGAGCTCCCTTACTCTGGACTGACAGCTGGGGAACCTGGATAGGACCGAACTAGGCTCTCTGAATGTGGGTGACAGTTGTGTGGCTTGGCAGTTTGTGAGATCACTGCCTGTGGAACCAATATTTATTTTTAGTGAATTAACTGGATTTTTGGATGCCATTCCCTATGGAGGGATACCTTCCTCAGTCTAGATATGGGGAAGAAGGCCTTGGTCCCGCCTCAAGTGATGTGGCAGACTTTGTTGACTTTCCATTGGAAGCCTCACGCTCTCTGAGGAATGATGATGGGATGGGTGAAGGAGGGGGTAGTGGGAAGAGAGGAAGGGGTGGGAACTGGGATTGGCATGTAAAATAAAAAAAGATTGTTAAAAAAAATAAGCCGGGTAATAGATCACATCAAAGTAGAAAGAGAATTACTCAGTACTAAAGGGCACAAAGAAGAAAGGTGGGGTAGGTCTACCTAGGAGCATAAGCCTAGGGTACCCTTATGTTTGTTGCAGACTGGTGGCTTTCACATGGATTCTCAGGGCCAAAGACATTTAGAAACCATTATGTATGCATTGAGAAACAGACCCAGGACCTTAAATAAAGTTTCATTTAGGATTATCCAGGAAAATCCAAGTGCTAGATTTATTGAAGAAAGGAAGCTGGAGTGGGGTTGGAAAATTTGATTTTACTCCCCTTTCTGCTATTTCACAGAAAGTTAAATTCACTGTTCAAAATGATTCATTCATTCATTCATTCATTCATCCATCCATCCATCCATTTGTGATGTGTCTCATAAGATTTTAGACAGTGGATATAGCACTAAGGACAGGATGGAAATTGGTCCCCCCCACCATGAAGTCTGCAGTCCTAGAAAATGATGGTGTATCCGAGACACAGTGAATGTGTGTACAGGGGGCAATCATAGGAAATAAACACTTCCAGAAGAGCAAGGAGGGGAGCTATGACTACAGTTTTAGGCGCAGCAACTTCATTAAACAAAGACAGGAAGAGGTGTAAACTAGAGGTGGGAGGGTTTTCCGAAAAATGTTCCATGCCTAGGGAATAACATGCACAAAAGAAGGAAGCATGGATAGCAGTCCACAGGCCAGCAGCAAGATGGGTGTGGCTGGGATTGGGGTGTGGGAGCAGTAGTGAGAAGAAGGCAGGGGGAAGGGCAGCTGAAGTTGACGTCCACTGAAAACAACAGGTGCAACTTGATAATCTGGAGCATAGGAGATTCAGTGGTAGGATTGTACTTACATTTCACAAACATCACTGTAGCTCCCATAGTAATGCATGCAGGGGATAAAGGTTGAAGCTATGAAATGAGGTAGGAGCTATGTATCACCCATTAGGAAGATGAAGTTGCCTTTGGTCATGGTGGCTTCTGATCTGGTCATGAAAATAATAATAAGCAAATCCTGTGTGTACCCCTGCATCAATGGAAGCTATAATTGATTATTGATCAGTTAATAACTCATTTTTATGACTCTTGGAAATTGGTGCCGGTTATGAAGGTTTTATTTTAGTTTTAAAGCATATAACTTCATTTTATTTCTATAGATTGATAGCTGTTTCATTATTGATAAAAGTATGTAACGTTTGAAACATTTAAGGTTAACTTTCACTAATACCAACTTCAGAAGAGCTTAGCATCTTGAGTTCTATTTTTGAATCATGCTTCACAGATGGGATGGCTATCTTTCTATTAAAAATATATCAAGAGTGGCAGCAATAGTCATTACTATTTTCCTTTAGATAGTTCTAATGTGAGTTAAAGATAGGAGCTCTTTAGAGAATTCACTCCTCTGGAAACAATAAATACACAAGGAACAAACGGCAACAGGAGGCATTGCTAAATGACCACAGCATTCTTTCTCACCGAGTCCTGAACGAAACGGTCACTGATAGGTTAGATTTGGAATGAGTTAAGACTTGCTCTTTCTTCAAGCAATCACTCATTCTGGCAGTTTAATGGTATTGGGCAGGAGACTTTATAGCATAGTGGTACAAGGATTTTACCTTTGACTTCTCAAATGCTGTTTTCACCATCTGCTGCCTCTTTGATCCTCTTTAGATGACATCCTTTATTTTTATTTTTATTTTACATACCAATCCCAGTTCCCACTCCCTCCTGCCCTCCCACTACCTTCCCCTTCCCTCCACCCTACCCCCATCCACTCCTTAGAGAGGGTAAGGCTTCCCATAGAGCAACAAAAGTCTGGCATACCATTTGAGGCAGGACCAAGGCCCTCCCCCCTATATCTAGGCTGAGCAAGGCATCCCTCCGAAGTGAATGGGCTTCAAAAAGCCAGTTCAAGCACTAAGGATAAGTTCTGGTCCCACTACCAGTGTTCCCACAAACTGCCCCAGCCACATATCTGTCACTCACATTCAGAGGGCCTATTTGTCCTATGCAGGTTCCTCCACTTTCTTTCTTTTTTTTTTTAACAGATCAACTTGGAATCTGTGTTCCATTTTATTTATTTTTTAAGATTTATTTATTTATTATGTATACAACATTCTGCCTCAGAAGAGGGCACCAGATCTCATTACAGATGGTTGTGCGCCACCATGTGGTTGCTGGGAATTGAACTCAGGACCTCTGGAAGAGCAGCTAGCGCTCTTAACCACTGAGCCATCTCTCCAGCTCAGGTTCCCCCACTTTCAGTCTGGAGTCAGGGAGCTCCCACTAGCTCAGGTCAGGTGTTTATGTGGGTATCCCAATCATGGTCTTGACCCTTTTGCTCATATTATCACTTCTCCCTCTTTTCAACTGACTCTGGGAGCTTGGCCCAGTGCTTAGCTGTGTATCTTTGCATCTGCTTTCATCAGTTGCTGGATGAAGGTTCTATGACTACAATTAATGTAGTCATCAGTCTGATAACAGGGGAAGGCCAGTTCAGGTACCCTCTTCACTATTGCTTAGGGTCTTAATTGGGGTTATCTTTGTGAATTCCTGAGAATTTCCCTAGTGTCAGATTTGTTGCTAGTCCTGTAATGGCTCCCTTAATCAAGATATCTCTTTCTTTGCTCTTCCTCTCTGTCCTTCCCCATCTCTACCATCACCTTCCCTCATGTTCTCCTCCCCTCTTTTCCCCTTTCCCTCCTCTTCTACCCTCTCTTCTTTCCCACCCCATGTTCCCAGTTTACTCAGGAGATCTTGTCTATTTCCCCTTCCCAGGGCATCCATGTGTGTTTCTATTAGGGTTCTCCTTGTTACCTAACTTTTCTGGACTGTGGGCTATAGGGAGGTTATCCTTTGCTTTAAGTCTAATATCCACTTATGAGTGAATACATACCATGTTTCTCTTTCTGGGTCTGGGTTACTTCACTCAGGATTGTTTTTTTCTAGATCCACCAGTTTTCTTGCAAATGTCAAGATGTCATTGTTCTTTACCACTGAGCAGTACTCCATTGTATAAATATACAATCTTTTCTTTATCCATTCTTCAACTGAGGGACATCTAGGTTATTTCCATGTTCTGGATATCATGAGTAATGCTACTATGAACACAGTTGAGCAAATGTCCTTGTGGTATGAGTGTGCATCCTTTGGGTATATGCCCAAGAGTGGTATTGCTGGGTCTTGAGGTAGATTGATTCCCAATTTTCTAAGAAATCATCATACTGATTTTCAAAGTGACTGTACAAGTTTGCATTCCTACCAGCAATTGATAAGTATTCCCCTTAGTCCATATCCTCTCCAGCATAAGCTGTTGTTAGTATTTTTGTCTTAGCCATTAAGGTGGAATCTCAGAGCAGTTTTGATTTGCATTTCTCTGATGGCTAAGGATGTTGAGCAATTCCTTAAGTGTCTTTCAGTCATTTGAGATTCTTCTGTTGAAAATTCTCTGTGTAGATCTGCACCCCATTTTCAGTTGGATTATTTCGTATTTTGATGTCTATTTTCTTGAGTTCTTTATATATTTTGAAGATCAGTCCTCTGACGGATGTGGGATTGGTGAAGATCTTGGTTGTCATTCTCTTGGTTGTCATTTTGTCTTATTTATTTACTGTGTCCTTTGCCTTATAAAAGCTTCTCAGTTTCAGGAGGGTACATTTATTTATTGTTGCTCTAAGTGTCTGTGCTATTGGTGTTTTATTTAGAAAGTGGTCTCCTGTGCCAATGCATTCAAGGCTACTTCCCACTTTCTCTTCTATGAGGCTCAGTGTGGCTGGATTTATACTGAGGTCTTTGATCATTTGTATTTGAGTTTTGTGCATGGGGATAGGTATAGATCTATTTGCATTCTTTTACATGTTGACATCCAGTTATGCCAGCATCATTTGTTGAAGACGCTTTCTTTTTTCCATTGTATAATTTTCGCTTTTTTGTCAAAAATCAGATGTTTATAGGTGTGTGGTTAATATCAGGGTCTTTGATTTGATTCCATTGGGCCACCAACCTGTTTTCATTACTATAACTCTATAGAAGATCTTGAAGTCAGGGATGGTGACACCTCTGGAAGTTCCTTTATTGTACAGGATTGTTCGGCTATCTGGGTATTTTTTTTTCTACATGAAGTTAAGTGCTGTTCTTTCAAGGTCTATGAAGAATTGTATTGGGATTTTGATGGGGATTGTATTGAATCTGTAGATTGTTTTTGGTAAGACTACAGTTTTTACTATGCTAATCCTACCTGTCCAAAAGTGTGGGAAATCTTTCCATTTTCTGATATCTTCTTCAGTTTCCTTCTTTAAAGACTTAAAGTTCTTGTCATACAGGTCTTTCACGTCTTTGGTTAATGTTACCCTAAGATATTTTATGTTATTTGTGGCTATTTTAAAGAGTGATGTTTCTCTGATTTCTTTCTCAGCCCTTTTATCATTTGTATATAGGATGACTATTCATTTTTTTTGCATTGATCTTGTATCCTTCAAGATTACCTAAGGAGTTTGCTGGTAGAATTTTTGGGGTCTCATTTATACCATCATATCTTCTGCAAATAGCAATGTTTTGACTTCTTCCTTTCCAGTTTATATTCCCTTGGTCTCCTTTTGTTATCTTATTGCTCTAGCTAGAACTTTGAGTATTATATTGAACAGATATGGAGAAAGTGGACAGACTTTTCTTGTTCCTGATTTTAGCTGAATCACTTTGAGTTTCTCTCCATTTAATTTGATATTGACTATAGTGATATTTTATTTATGTTTTAATAAATAAAGCTTGCCTGAATATCAGAAGGGCAAAGCTAAGCCACTGGAGGTAAGGTAGTGGTGGCAAACACTTTTAATCCCAGGATTTGGGAGACAGAGGCAGATGGATCTCTGGTGTGGGAGAATGTCTGTATTCTGTCAATCATGATTTAAATAAATGCTGATTGGCCATTAGCCAGGATGTATAGGTGGGTCAACCAGACAGGAAGTAGAGGCGAGGCTATTAGACCAGAAGAATTCTGGGAAGCAGGAAGCTCTCTTGGCATTCCTGTCCGGACCACCGTAGAAACAGGATGTGACCTGCCACGCTGAGAAAGGTACTGAGCCATGTGGCTAACATAGATAAGAATAATGGGCTATATAAGTTACAAGAGCTAATAAGAAGCCTGAGCTAATGGGCCAATCAGTTTATAACCTAACGCAGACTCTCTGTGTGATTTTTCTCTGGGACTAAATGGCTGGGGGACCGGGCAGGACAGAAACCAAGCAGGCCCAGATACTACAGAATGGCACCCTCTTGCTACAGATCTCCATCAGTTCAAGGACACCCTGGGCTACACAAGATCAATGCTGAAACAAATCAAGGTAGTGGTGGCCTACACCTTTAATCCCAGTACTAGGGAGTCATGCCTTTAATCCTAGTACCACACCCTAGTGGGCTGGTATCTTAAAGGCTATTGGCTGAAGGAGCGGAAAGAGCTCCCACAGCACCTTTAATCCTAGTATTAGAAGGAATATAAATGGGAGGAAGGAGAGAGGCTCTGTCTACTTAGTCTACTTAAGCTGCCTAATCTGCTTAGTCTACTTAGTCTGTGGTTGCCTGGGCTTGGTAGAGGTAAGACTTCTCTAGTGGCTTGGCTGCTTTGGTTTTCTTGTTTTTATGTTGAACCCTAATATCTGACTCTAGGTTTTTATTATTTGTACTACATTTGCTGCCCAATATTTGAGCTATACATTCATGAAAAAGCCATTTGCCTGAGATTTATAGTCACCAACACAGGCCTCAACTGCACATGGAGCTCCAGCCCCATCTTGCTAGACTTTCTTTCTTCTTCTCCCCCCACTCTCTCCTCACTATGGATTGCAGGTTCTCCCTGAACCCCCTTATCAGGCTGCTGCCAAATGAGGTAGCTGCCTTGAGTTCCAGTCAGTTTTTTACTGTTCTATGCAGCAGCAATCAGTCTCACATCTTTATCCACACTGTTGGTAGATTTGGTAAGATAATTGGGAATTCTTAAAGGGAGGAATTAATTAAAAAAGAGAGTTTTCCCCCTCATTAAAAAATGGAAAAAAACCATTATAATGGGGAGATTAGGGTCTCTGTATGATGATGATAAGCTAGACAGTTTTAACATGGAATGATTAAATGAGAGGTTATCTAATTGAGATGGGATTTATGTAATGCCAATTGTAAACATTGTCAACATTATGTTTTTTTTCTTAAAACTAAAAAAGTTGATTAATCTGAGTGCTCAAATACAGGCCTTAGAAAAATCTAATTAAACAGATCATAGAGAGATTCACCCCCCAGACAGAAGAGTTTAATGGAAACCAATTTCTTCATTGCATTATAAGAATAGAGGGGAAAAACCTAAGATTTTTAGGTAATATTAATATATCTAGTAACCTTACAGGAATTACTAAATGGCAGAAGCCCTGTTACAGCTAATGGGACTCCTGTGCCATTGTTAGATTTAAAGAGATTCAAGGAAGCAATAGTCTCATATGGCATGCATTTACCTTTTGTGAAGCAAATGTTTAGCTCATGGTCGGTTTGTATTAGTATTATACCTAATGAATGGAAAGATTTGGTTAATGGTGTTTTAGAGACTGGTACACAGTTAAAATGAAGTACCTAGTTCAGAGAAGAAGCCAAGATTATTGAACAATGGAGTAAAGCTAGAGGTAGGGAAATCTCCCAAGATTAAATTTTTGGAGAAAGAGACTAAGCTATTATAGAAAGACAGGCTGTATATGATGACTACACCCTGGATTTATTTCATAAATAAAAAAATTATAAAAATCAGCTTTGAATGCTTGGAGAAATAGGAAAATTGGAGAAATAGGAAAGAAAATTGAGTTATTTACTAAAGTTATGCAGGGACCAAAGGAAGCCTTTGCAGATTTCTTACAAAGATTGACTTCAGCAGTAAATAGAATAACACCAAATTCAGAAGCTAGACAAATAATACTCAAATCTCTGCCTTTTGAGAATGGCAATTCTCTATGCAAAAGGATAATTAGGCTGTTAAAGGCAAGGTTAAGACCTTTGGAGGAATGGATCTGAGATACAATTAATATTGTATCATGAACATGATGATACATGAATAGGAGAGGTGATTTCCAGAGGTTTGAGGAAAAATCTAAATGTCAAATGTTATACTTATGGTAAATAAGGTCACTTCAAAAGGGATTGTAGACAGGGCATTCCAAGAATCAATGTTTTTTCTAAGAATAAACCATTCAGAATACCTTCCTTCTGGATTATGTATAAAGTGTGACAAGGGCAGGCATTAGACTAATGAATGTAAGTCAATGAGGAATATTCGTAGTAATCCTTTGCCATCAGGAAACTCCTTGAGGGGCCTCTCACAGGTCTTTATGCCAAATCTGGTTCAGTCATTTCCTTCCCAGAGCAATTAAATAACCTAATGCCTATTGTAAGAAACCATACTGCTGTGGATAATAGAACATCTATAGAAGGGAGAACAAAAAAATTTAGAGGAAACCATAAAAACATGTATTTTGACAAACTTCTATAAATGAACAAGACCAAAATTAAAAATATGAATAAATGATGTTGTCATTGATGGTCTGGTAGACACAGGTGTGGATGTAACAATAATTTCATCAGAATCTTTGCATCTAAATTGACTTCTTCAGGATTTAAGTTTTTAGGGATTGAAACTTTATCTCAGGTTAAGCAGATCATAAGATGGGTCAAATGTATAAGGCCAGAAGGACAGAGGGGAATATTAAAACTATATGTAGCTAACATAGCAATGAATTTGTAGGGGTGTGATTTGTTACAGCAATGGAATACTAATGTTAACATCCTATAAATCTTAGAAAGAAATCCTTAATTAACATATGTTTCAGGGAAAATATTAGAAGGTTTTATAAAGAACATTCACCAACCCTTCAGGTTGTACAAGAACAGGTCACAACAGCTGCTGATATTTCAAAGACACCAACAGTCCTACCTTGGTTGACAAAAAATCTGTATGAGTTAAGCAATGGCCTTTACCAATAGAGAAACTGCAGGTTTTAGAACAACTGGTACTAAAGCAACTAGATGGTCAGCATATTGAAAAATCAACCAGTCCTTTGAATTTTCTTATATTTATTGTTAAAAAGAAATCTGGAAAATGGGGAATGGTAACATATTTAAGAGCTGTTAATAAGGTGATTCAGCTAGTGGGCCTTTACTATATCTTTACAAGAAAAAGACAGAAAAATTTGTCTTCACAGTGCCTATTTATAATGATTCTTAGCCTGATAAAAGAGATCAGTAAAAAGTTCTCCCACAGGGAATGTTAAATAACCCCACCCTGGGCCAATATTTCTTAAGTCAGCCATTGGAAATGATGCATGAGCAATTTCCTGAATCTATTGTTTACCATTACATGGATGATGTTTTACTATCTGATTCAAATATAGATACTTTAGAAAGACTGTTTGAAGAAGTAAAAAAAAAAAATTACCTTGTTGGGGATTACATATTGCTCTTGAAAAAATACAAACAGGATATTCTATTAATTATTTAGGACATAAAATAGCTTTACAGAAAATTAGACCCGAAAAGGTGTAAATTAGGAGAGATCAATTGTAGATTCAAAGGAATGAAATCTGGCAAATGGATGTGTTCCATTTTGTAGAATTTGGAAAACTAAAATATGTACACCATACCATTGATACCTTTCCAGGTTTTCAATGGGCAACTGTTTGAGACTGGAAAAGGCTGATTTGGTAATCACACATTTGCTAGAAGTTGTAGCCACCATGGGTATACCTGCACAAATAAAGACAGACAATGCTCCAGTATATGTCTCTAAGACAATGAAATAGTTTTTGCTTATTATAATATAAAGCATATTACAGGTACATCACACAATCCTACAGGTCAGGAAGCTATAGATCAAATCAAACTGTAAAGGATATGTTAAATAAACAGAAAGGGATGACAGATACCCCCAGAAATTGATTGTATAATGCTTTATTAGCTTTGAATTTTCTAAATGCTGATGGGAAAAGAACAACAACTGTGGAGAGATGTTTGATACTAGAAAAATCTATGGAATTGAATCATTTGGTAAACTTTAACGATGTTCTGACCTCAGAATGGAAACCAGGACATGTGTTACATTGGGGAAGGGGTTTTGCTTTTTTTTCACAGGAGAAGAAAAGCTATGGATACCATAAAAATTGATAAAGATTTGATTTGTACAAGAGACACCTCTTAATTAGAAAAGATGATAGTTCATCAAACATCATGGCCTTTTAATCTGAGCTAACCTATAAAACTAACAAATTCTTTTCATTTGATCAGATATAACTTACCTAAAGAGAATCTTCCCCAAAATTAGGAGAATAAAGGCATCAAACTAAGGAATCTGAAGA
Source organism: Ondatra zibethicus (assembly GCA_004026605.1). NCBI lineage: Eukaryota > Metazoa > Chordata > Mammalia > Rodentia > Cricetidae > Ondatra > Ondatra zibethicus. The sequence continues at coordinate 86,937 of PVIU01005093.1, forward strand.
CTACTGGACAAATGAGACATCTGAAGAAAAAAAATGAATTTTTCAAAAAAAATGACTCAGGAAAAAGAGTAAATTGGCTTATTGGTATATCACATTTCCAGAAGGGTAAAATTTCATAAATCTTCCCAAATGTTTGTTTCTGCTATTCTCTATATACATATAATGCAAATGGTCTTTTTGTTGTCCCAGTCCAATTAAAGATTAAAGCTGACTTTAGAGTTAGCTCTTTCCTTCTCTAACCCCAACATGCTTATTAAAGTGAAATTCAAAATTTCTGTCTCATGTCAAATAGTCATCTGATATGGGACAGAAGAAAAACAAAAATTTAAGGACTATTTTAGTGCTACTAATCTCACAATCCTTTAGTTTTATATTGACCTCTTGACAATGTTTCTTTTTTTAATTAAAGAAATTATTTTTTCTTCTCTCATAAAATACACCCAGACCACAGTTTCCAATTCTTCCACTCTTCCCCACTCTCCCCTTTCCCCCAGATCCATTCTCCCCTCTGTTCCCCCCTGCCACTAAAATAACAGATCTCCCTGAGACAATGAAATTCCAGCACAACAGGATGCAATAAGACCAGGCACAAATGTGTACTCTAAGACTAGGAGAGACAACCCAGTAGGAGGAAAAGGGTCTCAAGAGCAGGCAAAACAGTCAGAGACAGTCCCCTTTTCCACTGTTTGGAGTCCCACAAGAAGACTGAGCTACATAATTATAACATAAATGCAGAGAACCTAATACATACCCATGCAGGCTCTGGGATTACTGCTTTAGTCTCTGTGAACTTCCATAAACCTTGCTTAGTTGATTCTTCAAGCCCTGCTCACTTAGTGTCTTCTTCCCTCCTCTTCAGTGCTCTGAAGGGAGGGACCTAATGGTCTCTCTCTCTCTCTTTGGCAGCATTTCTTAAGGTATAAGATTTATAAGATTAATATATATTAAACTTTTTGTCATGATATTAGTTGTCATATAGAGTTCTAACTAATTGTAGAAAAAGGCTTTATCTACCTTCCTGTACATGATTTCAGGTTTGAGTCTATCAGTTTTCTGCAGGGAACCATGAGCATGCCTAACCTTTGAAGTCTTCAAAAGGAGGATGGCGCCCCACAAAGGTGATTCATCTAGGACTATGATAACATCATTAAGATGAAAAACACAACCCAAGGATCAGCTTTGGAATACAAACTGCTCAGAACAATTTTGACTTGGCTAGCTGAGATGATCGAGCCTAACAGACTATTCTAGCCAGGACTTCAGTGCTATGGAACAATGGTTTGTACCCTGTCAATCATATTTTAATAAAATGCTGATTGGTCAGTAGCCAGGCAGGAAGTAGAGGTGGGACAAGCAGGCAGGGAGTATAAGTGGGGCAATGAGAATACTGGAAAGAAGGAAGAAGTCTGCAGTTGTGACCCACAGAAGAAGCAAGATGTGACTTCTTTGATGAATAAGGTACCGAGCCACGTGGCTAACATAGACAAGAATAATGGGATAATATAAGTTATAAGAGTTAATAAGAAGTCTGAGCTACTAGGCCAATCAGTTTATAACTAATGTAGACCTCTGTGTGATTTCTTTGGGACTTAATGACTGCCAGAACCAGGCAGGACAGAAACCTCAGTCAACACTTGAGCAAGCCCTGTACTTTCACATTACACAAAGACTGGTTAGAAAAAAATGATACAGCTACCTCTCCCCAGACTTGACAATTAACCCAATTTTTTTCAGGATCCCCTAAAGATACTCTTGCCCTCAGACAGCAGGAAGTGAATTTAAGAAAATACACGTGCATTCCTAAGAGGTAGGGTGGGTAGATTTTGGTTATTCAATGGAATATGGTTGTCATTGTATAGGGGGTTAGTTATAAGTTATTATTGGTAATAGTCACAAAAAGCTACTAAACAGAAAATTAGATTCAAAGTTCCTTCCTTCCTTCCTTTCTTTCTTTCTTTCTTTCTTTCTTTCTTTCTTTCTTTCTTTCTTTCTTTCTTTCTTTCTTTCCTTCTTTCTACTACTCCTGGCAGCACCAATCTACTTCAGAGAAGATGATGGGCACTGAAGAAACTCCACACAGATTTTACTTTCTTTGTGGCAAAAGTAAGCCATTGAGCAAGAAAATGCCCTTGCCTTAATTGCTGACAGTATGCTGTCCTAATTTGACAAGCAGGACACAAAAGAAAGTGACTGCCAAACATTTTCAAGACAAATAGAGATAGCCCTTCTGAATATCCTGCTTCAGAGAAAAGTCTGTCAGATAAGCTATGCCTGTAGGCTGAAGATGGATGCCCCATTGTTGCAGAGGAACTTTGGGTGACTGTCCAGGCAGCAAGCTGTTTCTGTCATTTCTCACATTTTTGGAAGTTGCTTGCTAGCACTACTTTTTTACCCAGTTAATATTATTTCCTTCTTGGTTCTCTGAGAGAGTTGAAGACTAGAGAGTTCTTGTTTTGTTTATTTACCAGATGCAGAAAGCAAGTTATGATAGAAAGTAAATTAGGCTCAAGACTTTGCACTCACCAAGACTGGCTAGATATGGAGTATTTTCTTTGAATTTATTAAATGCAAATAGACTAGATATTGTTGATATACTTATTGCTGTATATATTGTATATAGTTATTGTACTTACTGTATATTCTTTTTTATATTAGTTATAGCCTTTTTTGTTTTAGGCAACAGGAGAAATATAGTTATTTTATTTATGTTTTAATAAATAAAGCTTGCTTGAATATCAGAAGGGCAAAGCTAAGCCACTAGAGTTCAGGCAGTGGTGGAGACGAAGGAAGACTGATCTCTAAGTTCAAGGCCATCCTGGGTTACAAAAGATCAAGACTGAAATAAAATCCAGGTTGTGGTAGCTCATACCTTTAATCCCAGTACTATGGAGTCATGCCTTTAATCCCAGTACTAGAGGGAATATAAAATGGAAGGAGAGAGAGGTTTTGTCTGCTTAGTCCACTTAGTCTGTGTTTACCTAGCTTTGGTAGAGGTAAGACTTCTCTAGAGGCTTGGATGCTTTGATCTTCTGGCTTTCGGGCTGAACCCCAATATCTGTCTCTGGGTTTTTATTATTCATGCTACAGTTGGCTGTTGGCTTGCTGTATATTGCTTTTATTATGTTTAGATACACTTTTTGTATTCCTGATCTCTCCAAGACCTTCATTATGAAGGGGTATTGGACTTTGTCAAAGGCTTTTTTAGCATTTAATGAGATGATAATATGTTTTTTCTTTCAGTTTATTTATATAGTAGATTACATCGACAAATTTTCATATTTTGAATCATCCCTGTATCTCTGGGATGAAGCCAACTTGATCATGGTGGATGATATTTTAATGTGTTCTTGGATTTGGTTTGCCTATACTTTATTGGATATTTTTATATCAGTGTCTATGAGGAGGATTGGTCTTTCTTAATTGAATCTTTGTGTGGCTTGTGTATCAGGGTAACTGTAGCCATGTAAAAAGAACTTGACAATGATCTTTCTGTTTCTATTGTGTGGAACAATTTGAGGAGTATAGATATTAGCTCTTCTTTGAAGTTCTGGTAGAATTTTGCACTGAAACCATCCAACCCTGAACTTTTTTTGGTTGGGAGACTTTTGATGGCTCCTTCTATTTCCTCAAGGATTATAGGTATAGTTAAAATGTTCTTCTGGTCTTGATTTAATTTTGATATGTGGTACCTATCCAGGAAATTGTTGATTTCTTTTAGATTATCCAATTTTGTGGACCACAGGTTTTCAAAATATGATCTAATGATTCTCTGGATTTCCTCAGTGTCTCTACTTTCTGTATGTAAGCACTTAGTACTATGAACTTTTCTTTTAGCACTGCTTTCATAGTGTCCCCTAGATTTGTGTATGTTCTGCCTTCATTTTCATTGAATTCTAGGAAGTCTTTAACTTCTTTCATTATTTCTTCCTTGACCCAGGGATGATTGAGTTGAGCATTGTTTAGTTTCCATGAGTTTGTAGGCTTTCTGAAATTAGTGTTGTTGAATTCTAACTTTAAGCCATGGTAATTCAATAAGACACAGGGGATTATTTCAATTTTTCTTGTATCTGTTGAGGTTTGCTTTGTTATCGAGTATGTGGTCAATTTTTGAGAAAGTTCCATGAGGTGCTGAAAAGAAGGTATATTCTTTTGTGTTTGCATGAAATGTTCTATAGATGTCTGTTAAGTCCATTTGAGTCATTACCTCTGTTAGTTCTCTTATTTCTCATTAAGTTCCTGTCTGGAAGACATGTCCTGGTGAGAGTGGGGTGTTGAAGCTTCCTACTTTTAGTGTGTGGGGTTTGATGTGCAATTTAAACTTTAGTAATGTTTCTTTTACATATGTGGTGATCTTGTATTTGGGGCATAGATGTTCAGAATTGAGACTTCATCTTGATGGATTTTTCCTGTGAGGAATATAGTGTTCTTCTCCATTTTTTTCTGATTTATTTTAGATTGAAGTTTATTTTTTAGATATTAGAGTAGCTACACCTGCTTGTTTCTTAGGTGATGAGGGAAGAGCCACTAGCCAATCACATCAAGTTGGGGTGTGGCTACCGGGACCCCAGGTAGAAAATCGGGAGAACACAGGTACGTGCTCTCTCCATGCAGTGTCCACCAGAAGGATTGGAACATGACTTGGGTAGAGTGAGTTCCCCTTTTTTCTTTCATTAAAAATACCTGTTTCTATTGAGCTGGCTTGGTTATTGATTTGTGCCAACTTAATAATTCATCATCATCTGGCGCCCAACGTGGGGCTGGCCAATCTGTAGTAATGAGGGGCGCGGGTTGTGTTCTCAGCGCCTGGTTCCCGGCGCAGGGCCCCTTGTGCCACCCGGCTCCCGGTATGTACCAGAAATAATTACATGGAAACTGTATTCATTGAAATACTGCCTGGCCCATTAGCTCTAGCCTCTTATTGGCTAACTCTCACATATTTGTTTAACCCATTTCTAATAATCTGTGTGCCACCACGAGCCGTGGCTTACTGGGAAAGATTCAGCATCTCTGACCTGGCAGGCTTCATGGCGGGCAGCTCTCTCTGGCTCTGTCCCCTTCCCAGCATTCTGTTCTCTTTATCCTGTCTAGCTAAGTCCTGCCCTATCAGAAGGCCAAGGCAGTTTCTTTATTAACCAATAAAAGCAACCCAAATACAGAAGGACCTTCCTACACCACTTAGGTCCATTTTATTGGAAAATCTTTTCCCATCCCTTTACTCTGACGTAATATCTGTCTTTGAGGTTGAGGTGTGTTTCTTGTATGCAGCAGAAGGATGGATCCTGTTTCATATCCATTCTACTGGCCGATATATTTTTATAGGTGAATGGAGTTCATTGATATTAAGCGCTATTAATGACCAGTTATTGTTAGTTCCTGTTGTTTTTTGTTTTGTTGTTGTTGTTGGTATTGTGTGTATGTTTCCCTTCTTTGGGATTTGCTGGTTTGGGATTATCTATTGCTTGTTTTTTTATGGGTACAGCTAAATCTTTGGTTTGGAGTTTTCCTTCTAATACTTTCTGGAAGGCTGGATTGGTAGATATATATTGTTTAAATCTATTTTTTCCCCCATCTTGTTTTCTCCATCTATGGTGATTGAAGGCTTTGTTGGTTATAGCAGTTTGAGTTTACATCCATGGTCTCTTAGTGTCTACAGTACATCTGTCCAGGACCTTCTATCTTTCAGACTTTTCATTGATATGTTGGGTGTAATTCTGATAGGTCTGCCTTTATAAATTACATGCTTTTTTTTTCCCATTGCAGCTCCTAATATTCTTTCTTTATTCTGCATGTTTAGTGTTTTGATTATTATATGGTAAGGTGGTGAGGGAACTTTTTTTTGTGTTTAGTCTATTTGGTGTTCTGTAAACTTTTTGTACCTTCATAGGCCTATCCTTCTTTAGGTTGGGAAGGTTTTGGTCTATGATTTTGTTGAATATATTTTCTGTGCCTTTGAGCTGGAGTTCTTCTTCTATCCCTTTTACACTTAGGTTCGGTCTTTTCATGGTGTCCCAGATTTCCTGGATGTTTTGTGTTAAGATTTTGTTGGATTTAACATTTTTTTGATTGATGAATCTATTTCCTACTTCATATTTTCAACTCCTGATAATCTCTCTTCCATTTCTTGTATTCTGTTGGTTATACTTGCATCTGTAGTTCCTGTTGGTTACCCAGCTTTTCCATTTCCAGAATTCCCTCAGTTTGTGTTTTCTTTATTGCCTCCATATCACTTTTTTTAATCTTGAATTGTTTGAACCATTTGCTTCAAATGTTTGATTGTTTTTTCTTGGTTTAATTGGTTTTATTTAAAAGATTTATTGATTCATTCCATTTTTTTGTCTTTTTTTCATTTCTTTGAGGGAATTTTCATTTCCTCTTTAAGGGTCTCTGTCATCTTTGTAAAGTTATATTTACGGTCATTTTCTTCAGCTTCTTCTGGAATAGGGTGTTCTAGTCTTCCTTTTGTAAGACCAGTAGGTTCTGGTGTCACCATATTGCTCTTTATGTTGTTGAATATGTTCTTGCATTGGTGCCTACTCATCTCTTTCTCCAATTGGTGCAGGCAGTGTCTTTGCCTGTTGGTCCGTTTCTTGCAGTCAGTGTCTGTGTGTCAGTATCCTCTCTTAGGCAGATTGTTGCAGTTGCTATCTGTGTCTCAGGGAGTCACTCTTGGTTCACTATGGGGAGCTGCTCTCTGTGTCTCAGAGAGCCACTGATATCTCCAGGGATGGGAGGGTTTGGGGTAGAGTGGTGCTTGTAGATTACTGGGTCCTATGAGGATATTGGAGCAGCCTGCCTGCAGGGTCTTGCTCTCTGGCTAATTAGTGCAGCTGAGGCAGGTGGGGGAGGAGCCTGTGGTTTTGCCCCAGGGCCTAGGGCCTAGAGGCTAAGCTGTCTACCTGAGGGACTGGTCACTCACCTCTTGGTCGACTCTGTACAGTTGCAATGACTTAGCATTTCTAAGTTTTGGTTTTCTCATCTCTACTTCACTGAATTGTTGGCTTGTGTAATTTATGATTTTAGGTGTGTTTGTATGATGTGAGAAGTCCTTCAGTCTCTGTGTTGCTTTTATTGGTTAATGAATAAAGAACTGTTTTGAGCCTTTAGCAGAGCAGGGCAGGAAAGAGCAGAGCTAGGCAGGGAGGACTGGACTGAATGCTGGGAGAAAGAAGGGCGGAGTCAAGGAGACACCATGTAGCCCTGCGGGAGACAGACACTGGAACTTTAGTCGGTAAGCCACAGCCATGTGGCCATATACAGATTAATAGAAATGGGTTAAATTAATATGAGTTAACCAATAAGAAGCTAGAGCTAATGGGCCAAGCAGTGATTTAATTAATACAGTTTCTGTGTGATTATTTTGGGTCTAAGCTAGCCGGGCGGCCAGGAACCAACAAGTGGCTCCTACTTCAACATCTGTAGGTAAGCTGTATAGCTTAGGGTAAGATGAGGTATGTACAGTAAAGTTTCTACTTGTAGTTTTGATGAGCATTGTGAGAGGTTGTGGATCTGAGGTTAGTTGCTATTAGTGTGTAGATTGCAGAACAACACAAACTTGACTTATGAACCAGAGAAAGTACAGACCTGTGATTCAGATTCCTACAGATGCATTTATTATATGTATCCCAAGTCCAATAAAGATAGATTTCTTTCAATAGTGGGAATTTTCAGTTTCTAGCAAAAGCATTCACTAAAATTATAGTTCTTCAAGGGTCTCAATTCAATCCCATCTCTTGCTGTTGTTCCAATGCCTCATCTCTGATTTCTGTGTGGTCATTGGATTACCATCCCAACTTACTAAGACTGGTACCCCGGTATCCCACCAAATACTCCCAGGAGAGCCACAGCATCATGGAGCAGATATATCTGGTTCAAGGCTGCTTTTGTTTCTGACATTTGAAATGTCCCTTCTCTTTTGACCACTAAACAGCAGCTAAAAGAAAGTTTCTTCTATTTCATCTATTGTGGACACTTGCAGTAGCAGGGGTCTGCTCTCAGTTCACAATCAGAAACACTTGCACATTAGATGTTTATGAAACACAAGTGTACATCAAACAGTGAGCTTAGTATGGGAGGTACTTATATCTATAAAATCAGGTCACTGCTCACAAGACAATATTCTACTAGGGTGGGGAATCATGTAGGTTTTATAACACTTAGTGTGATCGGTACAGGAAACTGTTTATTTAAGTTTAGAAACAGAACAGGGTTACTCAAGCTTCTGTGGGAGATGAGGCAAGAGAAGGCTTCTTGAAGAAGAAATACATAACCTGATATGTATGAATGGAGTGAACCAGGCGAAGGAAGGATGATGCATGGTTAATTTGAAGAAATCACAAGCGTTTCATTGCCGTTGACCCAGAGTTCCAGGAACCAGCTGCATCTTATTACTGAACTCAACACATAGATTTCTGATTGAGTTCTCCTGATACTTTGGCAAGAAGACAAGGCAGTGCCATAAATATAAAGATATCTAGTTACAAAGAAGTGAGGGCTCCCTTGGGCTGCTGGAACTTTAGAAAAAGATGCCCCAAACGAGTTAGATGTGCAAGAGATTTATTGGGAGGGCTACCCATTAAAGGAGACTGAGAACAGCAGAAGGCAGGGAGAGATTTCCCTGCACCCAGGGAAGATCTTATATTTGTGACAGAAGGAGAAAGAAACAAGTTTAGAATCTGAGGGAATGTTTACCAAGCTAACAGAGAGTTATGTATCACCCATAGATAGAAGAGTCTATGTTGGGTAGAAATGGCCAGACCGTAATATCCCCATACAGTACTGTTATGTAACAGTATAGCTTCGGCGGACACCCCATGACAGATCCCAGACCTCTATGGCTGCAATATCCTCACTGGAACTGCCATAACTAGGCTTTTTGTCTGATATACAAGTTTCACATAAATATAATTGATACGTTCTTATCACCTAAAACAGCAATTCTCAAGCTTCCTAGTACTGTGACCCTTTAATACAGTTCCTCATGTATTAAATGTATGATCCCCCAACCATAAAACCATTTTCATTGCTACTCCATAACTATAATTTTGATACTGTTATGAATTGTAACATAAATGTGTTTGGAGATAGAGGTTTCCCGAGGGGGTTGTGACCCACAGGTTGAGGATCGTTGACCTAGAATCTGTTTATTTGTAAGTTTCCAGTTCTTACAGGCATAAGGCTGGGGATGGGAGTCATATTATGAGAGAATTAGGCAGCTAATATCTGGGGAGCCACATGCTTCCTAGCCCCCCTTCAGATTGTTTGTGTAAAGATAACCTCTCCAGGTCTCAGTGCATTGCCTGCATCCTTTTGCGCGTTAGCCCAATCTTTCTATTGCACTGAACCTTTGTCTTTGAATCCAGACAGTGTATTTACTTGGCCCATTTGTTGACCTCTTCCCACCTAGATTAGAGAAGACAAGCAGCTTTGCTATGAACACACGGAGGTATAACTATCAACCAAGATGTTTCATTTATTTTAGAAAAAGAAGCATTAATACCCCAAAGAAACTAACATTATTTTCATGCCTTTTCTCAAAAGAAACTTTCTTTACTAAGAGATTGTTTAACATGTCATAGAAAACTTGGTCACGGAATTTGAACCTTTGGATTTTTTTTTCAGAATTAATGAGAATGAATCACTATGAATGTGTCATGTGTGTTCCCTTTGTTCACTGGCCACCTCATCAAGACGGTTACGTGTACATATCTCACATGAAATTCTTTGTCTATAGGTAAGAGAATGTGTCTCTACTCTCCTCGTTCTAGGGTATGGAGTCAATGTAAGCCTTTAGATATTCATACAGCTGGAAGATATTTCTGTTGCCGTGCAATCTTCCATCCTAACGTGATCTACCCCTGACACTGTAGTTTCTTACATTGCAGAATGTCATTCACAGTGTCAAGAGTTTTGTTTTGGTTTGCAAAGACTATCCTAGTTCTATTCAACTGCATTAAATGTTCTTTGCCTTCACTTTGATGCCAGCAGTGTCTTTTTGAAAAACATATTTTGAAGCATTTGATTCAGCATCAGATGATGATTCAGAATGGCACTTTCCTTAGGAATTAAGACAAACTGTCAAGTGCTAAAGCGAGTGGGCTTATGGGAAATGTATAGCTTCCTTGTGAGCCATGTTGAGGAGAAAAGATAGACAAAGGTACCCAGGAAAGAAGGTCAGAGAAGTTGCTCCTTCTGGAAGTTTCTAATGGTGGTAAGAAACTGGAACTGCAAGAAGATCTTTGAAAATTGCCTGACTTTTTCTTCTACAGTTAATTCTAGAAGCATTCTTGATAAAGTAAAGGGTAAAAATTCCACATGACAGTGAATTCCAAGAGTCTGTGCTTAACCTGGGAAGAAAATACCTGACTCCATACCTCACCCCCATGCATGTCTTCCCATTTGAGCATCCAGAGTGTCCTATAACTATACTTTACCTGGTTTTCCAAGGCCGCTGGGAATATCTCTGAATGGAAATTGATATAAGGTATATACAAGTGCTGACATCTAAGAAAGATATTCTATAGTGTCTAATTCAGAGAACTAATAGGCAAACATGCAAAAATCAAAGGGGAATATGATAACATGGATAGAAAAGGTCACCTGTGCTTAAACCTCAGGATTTGCATATGCAGATTAGGTCTTCCACTTGCTCTTTGATAACTGCTCTTGCTTTAGAATTGTTCTGCTCAGAGTGTTTATATAATTACTCCATTCTTTAGCTCCGGGGTTTTGGTTAAATAATTCAACTAAATGCTAAGACATCAAATGAATAAATAGACCTGCAATTGACTGGGGATGATGCCAACTCTGAGTATCATTATTAAGGTTATAGGTTTCAACAAAGATAGGATTAAACACTGATTATGTCTAAAGATCCCAGTGGGAAATGTTATTAAAAGGTCTTTGGAAAGCCCCCTGCCTTTTTGACACATCGTATGCTCTTGTTGCTCTGAATGACAAAGTTCCATGGATTATTTATTGTAGTAGGATTTTATTGTGGATTTGAGATCATCTTTTCCTTGGGAGACTTGGCAGGAAGGAGAAACAGCACTGTTATTTTGCTATTAATTGGGTTACAGGAGAAATATTACAGTTTTAACATAAGATTTGACCAATGAAATAAACTGAGAGCACATTTATTATTTGATAGGTTTATTTATTTATTATTTGATAGGTTTATTTATTTATTATTTGATAGGTTTTGTCAGTTTTAGAGGATAAGCTTTGGGCAGTGACGTGGTCGCTTAGAAAATTCAGCCAAAGGATTTTGCTGAACTCCCAGAATAATTTCAATATATAAATATAGGTAGAGAAAATTTAAAAAGTAGGGATCATGTAGAAAACTGAAGCCCAGATGTTTTATCTTGTAACAAAATAAAAAAAAATGTGACTGAAAATTAGAATGAAGAAACCAGAAGAAGACTATTGGTTAGTGTTTTAGTCAGTATGTGGGGGTTAGAGTACAGTTAGAGTACCAGATAGTCATAGGCAAAAATGGAGAAATACTCAACCAGAAAGTTACTTAAAAGATGCTGTAACTACATTAGTAACTCCCAGAACAAATATCTAAGCTCTTCTAAATCCTCAAAACATTTCAATTAGGAAGAAATAATATAAGCAAATTAAGGAACAAAAACTTAGCAAATATAATACAATATAACAAAACAATGTGACTGTGGTGATTGTCATTAAGCCTCCATCACACCAATCAATATGAAAGAGTTTTGCTTGCTAAAAAGAAAAAGAATGTGTGTTGATCTCATAGTAAATGATCTGCGATTTCTGCCAATCTCACTCCCTGATCCTGATACAGGACAAATGAGAAAACCTGAAGCCAAGGTTATTTCTGATTATTGATGCAAAAATGATGACACATTAAAAGCAACACTGCATTAAGAAAATATTATATCATGTCCAGATAAGATTTATTCCATGGTTGTATCAGCATTAGGGATCCCATTATGGTGGCAGGTCCTGTTAATATCTTCATGGAAAAATCATAGGCACATCCCCACAGAGATTGATTAGATTGATTAGGTTACTGATGAAAACCAATGCCTATTCATGACAAGAGCATCCAAGTAAACAGAAACTAAATGAAGTTTTCTTAATATGACAGTACTGATGGAAAACACAAGAATATTTTCACTATTATAAAGAATGAATGCCATGATTTAGTCATGGAAAGATGAAATCTTATCATTCACATCAATGAATGGGAAGAGGGTCATTATGTTATATTAATAAGCCCATCTTAGAAAGATGATCTCATGATCTCATTGTGATGTGAAACCTAAAAACACTGACTCATAGAGGTGAGATTTAAATAGTGTTAGCCAGGAGCTGTAAAAATAGGGTGCAGGAAGAGATGGGAAGAGGCTGATCAATAGTACTACTTCTCAGTTAGGAAAGAGCTCACTGTCCTATGGTGCATAGGATGCCCATGGATAAGAAATCAGAAAGAACTAAAACAAGAAGGAAAGAATTGAATGTTTTTAAATAAGAAATTAGAAAGTTTGAGTTGACAGGGAAACCTTGATATATTATACAGTGTATGCATACATTAAAACATCATGCAGTTCTTTACAAATATGCCAATTAGAAAAAAATGAATGAATGTTTTAGATGCCCACTATATTTAGTAAGCTTCAACCTTTTGCTAAACATATTAGTCATTGTAGTTAGAATAGAAAAATTTAAAAATAGAGGCTAGAGAGATGGCACTGTGTTAAGAGCACTTACAGGAGACTCTTGAGTTCCCAGCACCCACAAGACAGTTCATAACTCTCTGTATGTTTAGTCCCAGGGCATCCAGTGCCCTCCTCTGACCTCTGTGTCACCAATCATACATGTGGTACAGACTACATTCAGGCAAAACTTCCATACACAAAATAAACTAAACTGAAGAAAAGGAAGAAAATTGAAATTACAGAATGGATAAATAAAAAATACCACGATGCCTATAAGATAGTACCTTGGAAATCTAAGAGAATGAAAATACAGCTAACTCAAACATCATTATTAATATGTCAGTTCTTTTGGTAATTTCTAAGTGTGTCACAATATCAATAAAATTATGAATAAGCACAGTGATAGAGTTATGAGTTGATGTCACAGTGCTGTAAAAAAATCTCAGTGTAGGAAAACAATGGGAAAGAAAGGTTACTAGAGTGGAGTAACACTATTGGTTATTAAATTACTCTGTAAAACCTTTGTAATTGAAACAATGAGATGCTGGCCACGTATAGATCCATTGACCAGAAGAGGAGGAGACTCAGTACTAGACCAAAGTTCATAAGAAAATCAGATACACAATGAAGGGCAAAAATAGACTCCTTTTCCCTCATGGGCTTGACCTAACCCAGGACCTTGCGCTTGGGAGTTAAATGCTCTACCACTGATCTGAATCCCCAAGTTCCAGAGACAACAACTGAAGGACAGACAACCTATTAACAATTTTAAATGGGCAAAACCAGTTTCATGCCTTATACAATATGACTTAGCTCAAAATGCACCAAAAATTTCTATGTGAAATCAAAACCAAACAGTACTGTAAAAAAACATGAAGTGTTTCTTCCTTAATTTCGGTATAGGAAAAGACTTTCAAATTATGTCTCAAAATCTATGACTAAGGTAAAATATCTTTGCCTACCAAAAATAATAATAAAAAAATCTGGGACACAAAATACTTGTAACAGAATTCCTAACATATGAAGAAATCTTAAAATTGAAAAGTGAGGAAAAAAGTAATCAAGTAATTCAAGCAAGTTAATCATAAAAGCAGCCTCAATTTCCTTACTTACAAGGGAGGTGGGATACATTTACCCCTTTGTGGATGCATTGTGACACTTTTGAGAAAGTACTATGTATACCTGGCTTAAGTCAAGATTATGGTGAGTTCTAGGTCCCCCGAGCAATACGTCTATCACGGTCGCTATCTTTACAAGCCTTTCTGTGCCACTGCTTTTTCTTAGTTTCCGATCCCGTCCACATCTACTGCTTAGTTACCTCCTAATTGCTGAATTCTTCTGCAGCAGCCACTTTTCTTACTTATCCCTTCTTCCCTACAGATCTCACTATCTACAGCTGTAACTCTGAAGGAAACTGTAACAACATCAGTGTTTGTGAACTGTGTATATGATCAACACCACTGCAAAACTATTTGGGTTTCCAATGTAGCAACCTTACTACCCATTAAAGGCCTCCGTCTTGTAAGCTTTTACAACCTAGGAGTCTGATTGTAGGCCAGTTGTAATCACAGCAGTGTGTGGTAGGTGAGTCGGAGATGCTGTGGGCAGTAGAAGAAAGATCTACTGATTAGGACCAGGGGAATCTCAGTTGAACAAACACGTCTATGATGTACCTTAAAGGAGAAGAATTTCAAGAGGAAAGATAATTGAGGGGAAAATGTCTTTTTGACAATTTACCATAATCTTATGTGACCCGATGAGAGAGGCTTGAGAAATATAAGAAAATGAGCTTCGTTATGATCTTCATTTTTTATTTATATTAGGTAGAACATTGTTATGGGAGCAGAGAATTATGTAAAAAAGGCATATCCCCTCTCTGAGTCATTTCCAAGTTATCTTCGAAAAACCAATATTAGGAAATTACCACTTCTTTTATTGGGACTAAGGACTTGGTTTAATGGGAACCACTCATTAGGGAGGTGCAAGAAGCAATTTCAATTACCATTATCCCCATTTTGTTATGTGGAAACAGCAGAGGATGGGAAGTTGGCTATAGGCTGGCAGCTAGAAACTTCGGCTGTGACTTTGGTGGAAATGTACCTGAACCTAGAAATATCTTAAGAGGAACACCAAAATACTTAAAATGCAACCTCTTTGTAACCTAAAACCATTCTTCTTGATAAAATGCCTCTGTCTATTCATTCTCTTCCTGGTTATCTCTAGTCAAGCCTTTAATAATTTTCAGCCTGTATTTTCTTTCTTTCTTTTCTTTTTCTTTTTTTCTTTTTGGTTTTTCGAGACAGGGTTTCTCTGTGGCTTTGGAGTCTGTCCTGGAACTAGCTGTTGTAGACCAGGCTGGCCTCGAACCCACAGAGATCCGCCTGTCTCTTGCCTCCCAAGTGCTGGGATTAAAGGCATGCACCACCACTGCCTCATTCAGCCTGTATTTTCTCTTGCCCTCTTCTGTCTCATGTATCATCATCAGTTATAAAGAACTCCTACTAACTGAGTTCTTGGTTTCTATTAGAGATCATGCTACATATTCCCAATGCATATGTAGTTTCATGTAATGAGTCTCTAGGAGGTTGTGTAACGAGTCCAATGTTCATCAGACTGTGATTGTGCGGAACAGCTCTGGTACCTCTTGGTTCTATCTGGCCCAAGTCCTCATGCTTTCTGCCATGTCCTTTACTCAATTGGAACTTCTTTCTGTGGGAACTCAGGGTGACATTAGAGTAGCTACACTCCAGAGCAATACCAGCTGCATGCTCTAGGGGCTGCCAACAAGACTCACATTGATGAAAAGGATTTTAGAGCTCTAAGCTGACAATTTGCAAATGATCTAATTAAGACTCAAGAAGGTTGAATGATTTCACTGGAGCCATAGGTGAGTTAGTGACCCAACTTTGGGCAGAAACCAGATTTTGACTTTAGTGAAGTGTTCTTTTCCTCCCTTTTAATAGCCCCAGGACCTAGAAAGGAGTGTGAGGAGATAATGCGATCCACCAGGAAAGTTCTTTTTAATCAATCAAGATGTCAGAGACTTTAGACGAAACTGATTCCCTGACAATCCTTAGGATCAGAAATCCCTTGATTTTTTTTTTTGAATCATTATAAGTTGAGGTAGTTAGGAAAGCCCTTTTATGGACAATATTTTGTGTTGTGTGTGTGGAATTCCATTATGAGAAAGAATAACACTGTTAGGAGAAGGACAGGAGTCAGCCACCTTATCCAAGTGTCAGGGAGACAGATGTCTCTGGTCTTTATCTTCTTGACAGACTCCAGCTCACCAAGCAAGGGTGGAATTCAGGGCTGTCAGACTCAAGACTGGAGAAGCAGCCAGTGGGTTTTCCAGGCTGGTTCTTCATCCTGTGGTGCCCCTTCATCCACTCGATTGTCCTGCCTTGCTTCATTCAGTGGTTCACTCATTTCAACTTTAGAGAGCTCCGATATGGGCATCAGTCTAATATTCTGAAGGTTTGTTTGCCTCTGTCTACCCACCCAGGGTACCACTTACACATTCCTAGAAATGTGTTTTATTCTATGTGCATTCTTCCTTGGGAATGAAGAGGTTGTTTAGGGTTCTGGTAGTTTTATGGCATAGACAGAAACCATCCCTTTCATGCTGAGTTTTCAGTGTTTAACTAAATTAGTGAGGAGTAAAAACAAGTGTGTGCTTTTATTTAAAAACATTTTCCTTATAGGAAAGTACAGAATCATTGATGTGCTGACTTGAATTTTTAGATTAAGGATGCACATCATAAACAGTAGATGGAAGTAAACACTGTCTTGGACACATATTGTCCTCTGTTACTTAAAATATTGATCATTTCAGAATACTAGATATGTGAGCTCATGAATAATTTTGTTTATAACAGGAAAGATCTCCTCCTAAATCCAACATTTGTTTGTTTTATTTAGCAGCAAAATATTCCACAGTAGAGGTGAGAAATGAACTCCCTTCTGCACCACACATGCTGTAATTTTTCCTACCTTTTTGCCTGTATTTGCATCAATGTCCTCCCACCTGGCGTACTTGCCCTGCCGTATCCTTGACTGTGAATTTCACCCAACCTTTATGTTCCCAAAAGCTTCCAGAGAGTCCTTGTCAAATCATTTAGAAACAGAAGGCCCAGGAGATGCTCTTCTGAATCATCGTAGTTAACACGCCTTTAGAGCCCCTTCGCTCCTGAAATGCCATGTGAGTTGTCTGAGAATAATGCCTTCCAAAGACGAGAACACAATTGCTAGGTTTTCTCTGAACTGTGAACACTCACACATAGGCCAGCGTTCTCAGAACTCTCCCTCTCAGGCTCAGTTTAGCATTTGTATCTTCCCTCAATGTCTTGAGTATCTTTCTTTTGTATCTGCATCTGCCAAAAATCTTTCCACACATGTTATTAAGCACCTACTACATAAGGACTACTGGGTACAGCAAGATACTAAACTAAATAGGATGGGTTATCACCAATCTCAAGTTATGGAGCGGTTAGTTCCTCAGACAACCTTTTACTAAATGTTTTTTGTGGTATAGACCTTGTGTAAAGTATTAAGAGTCATTCATAAAACATCATTTGGTTGAGGTGAGAAGGCAGTCCATCTAAAAGTGCTTAATGCACGGGTCAGAAAACATTCTCTGTAAAGGAAAAGATAGTGAGTTTTATATGCTCTCCTGTGTGGCATTTGTTTCAACTACGCATCTCTGCTGTAGACTTGCAAAAGCAATTATGAACAATATGTAAATGAATGGCCTTGGCTGTCTTCCAGAAAACTTCTATCACAAAAATTGTAAAGAGGCTCAGTGATATTAATCATCATGTCCCCTATCTTGTTGGCTCTTCCCTGAGGGCTGCGAGATGACCAAACTCACCCAGGTATTTATTATGATTGGAGGAATAACATGAGAAGGAAAATATGATTTCCAAGAGAAAGCCTTGCAGCAGGCTTATATATCATGAGATTAATCTCTTAATTATAAGGAAGGCTGGTAACAAAGCTTGTGACTTTCCAACCTTTTTTGGGAGATGAGCCAAGGGAGAAAGTATTATAAAAGGCTTCACCGGGTAGTTGATGCTTTCCTTAAATATGGTGGCTAGGGCCGTGTCTATCCTGGGGTAGTGACAGTTTCAAGGGGAAGACAAACAATGAGCATGCACCATCTACAGTGAGAACAGACAGAAAAGACTTATATACCCTTGTGTGGTGTTAGGTTTGGGGGCCTATCAGGAAGGCCACTCAGATGCCAGGGCATTTACCAAATCTGGTAGCACCAGCGGATCATCCTGCAACTGGAGACTCTGAGGCAGGAGGATTACAGTTCAAGGCCTGCCTGTTTCTATGTTGCACTCTGAATAATTTATGGAGATTGTCTCAAAATAAAAAGCAAAAAGAAGCACTAAGCACTAATCTGTGGACGCAGCTTAGTGGTTGAGCGCTTGCTTAGCATGTTCAAGGCCATGAGCTTCCAATCCGGTAGTTCTCAAGCTGTGTGTCATGACCCCTTTGAGGGTCCAACAACCCTTTCACAAGGGTCACATATCAGTTATCCTACATATCAGATACTTTCATTGTGATTCATAGCAGCAGAAAAGTTACAGTTATGAAGTAGCATTAAAAATAATTTTATGGTTGGGGTCACCACAGCATGGGGGACTGTATTGAAGGGTCACAGCATTAGAGAGGTTGAGAACCGCTGATCTAACCTGAGCTGTCAAGAAGACTGGAGGCGGTAGAATGTAAGTAAAAGTGCTGAGCACTGCAGCTGTGACAGAAGCAAGGAGCTACGGATGCTCAGGGAAGAGTCAGGCAGGATCTCCTAGGTCGGTTCGTCATTTCACTTAAGACTGATGAAATGGAATTCACATTATGGGATACTAAGGAAATGCTAGAAGAAAATAAAACATAAAAGAAAAATGAATGATAAATTGCAGAGATAAAAGCCTGTTCAGTTTTAGATAATTGTGTGTTAGTTTCTATTTATTATCTATCTATATGACTGTTTGCCTTTCTTTCTTTCTTTTTTTCTTTCTTTCTTTCTTTCTTTCTTTCTTTCTTTCTTTCTTTCTTTCTTTCTTTCTTTCTTTCTGTTATCTGTCTACTTATCTATATCAATCTGTTTTGTCCATATTTATTTCAATACGGCAAACATCTTTCTTATTTAAAACTCTTTATAAACATAATTTTAATATGTGTGCAAGAATGTCTGCATTTGTGCAGAGGCCAGAGGACCACCTTGGGTCTTGTGCTGCAGGACTATTTGTATTTTCCTCTTTCCTGAGATGGTGTCTCTCATTGGCTTGGACCTCTCCAAGGGTGGCTAGGCTGCCTAGCTAGCAGATTGCAGGTATCTGCCTATCTTTGCCTCACCGACACTGGAGTTGCAAGTACACACTGACATGTTCAAGTTTTTTTTTTTTTCCAATGTGTTCCGGGGATTGAACTCAAGTCTTCAGGTTTACATGATGGGCACTTTCCCAACTGAGCCACCTCCTCAGTCTGATAAAGATCATTTCAAAACTCTGCATGTTGTAGGTACACATGTGTGTGCATATGCACACACATGTAAGTAAGTCCCAAGTTGTGGAGGCCAGAGGTCAATGTTAGGCAACTTCAATTGCTCTTCACCTTATATTTGTGATGGGTTCTCTTGTTGAACCTGAATCTCACTGACTTGACTAAGCCAACTATCCAATGAGTCTCAGTGATCCTCCTGTCTCTACTTTATCAGTGCTACAATGATAGGCCTGTGTTACTGTGCTGTGCTGTGTGTGTGTGTGTGTGTGTCTTCTTGGGATCTGAAATCACATCTTTACACATGTTCTTGAACCAACTCTTCAATAACATATGCTTTGGTGACTGTGCTACACCTGTTGCTTAAATGTACCATAACTTATTTAAGCACACACATAATGTTGAACATTTAGTTATTATATTCAACATGCATAAATCTCCAAAACAATGCCTATAATACATACTTCTATTTATATTCCTATATCTTTTTGAAAAACATGTGCCCTTTAAATTTAGGTAAAAGGACCATTGTTAGTTCTTGGGCCATCTTTAAAGATGGCAGCTTCTGAAACTTCCTGTTTCTTGATGTCCTCACCCTCAGAGCACAATCCCTTTGCCCTGGCAGCATAAGGAAGGCATAGAGAGGACTACAGGGAGAGTCACTGTGGCTCTGGGCTCTCAACTGCAACTATGCTCTCAATCCTCTTAGCTCACAGCTGGAGCATCTCAGGTGGCCTCCCTGCTCCCTCCCTGCTCCCATCCCCAGCCAGTGTGACATGGAGCCCAGGTGAACTTTCCTTGCACAGCCCTGTCCTCAACCAGATTTGAAAATGAAGCAATGTTGCCTTTTTTCCTTTAAAGAGCTACATTTTAGAAGATTTGTCACAAGGCCTTAAACAACAAGAACAATTTTGATTATTGTTTTAGAATTGATTAAGGAAGGACTGTGAATGTGAGCCTACACATATCTTTTTATATATGCATGTCACTTTTATTAGTATTCTTCTTTGACAATTTTGTACATTCTAGTCTCTCTCTCTTTCACACACCACACACACACACATATACACACACGCGCATTCCTTCTATTTTCCTTTAATCTCTGCCATCTCCCTTCTTCTCCCTCCAGATCCCATCTCATGTTTGTAGAAGGAGGTGAGCGGGCCGTGTCCCACCGAGGAGGCAAGCTGGCCACGTCCCGCTGCCTGGCTAGCTTAACCCCTGAAATAACCACACAGAAATTGTATTAATTAAATTACTGCCTGGCCCATTATATCTAGCCTCTTCTTGGCCAATTCTCACATCCTGATCTAACCCATTTCTACCAATCTGTGTAACACCATGAGGTCATGGCTTACCGGGAAAGGTTCTAAGCAGCGTCAGTCTCAGGCAGGAGCTTCATGGCAGCTGCCACTCTGCTCTTCTTCCCAGCATTCTGTTCTGTCTTCCCCGCCTATCTAAGTTCTGCCCTATCAAAAGGCCAAGGCAGTTTCTTTATTCAACCACTGAAAGCAACACATAGTCAGAAGGACCTCCTACACCACATGTTCATATCTTTTTGCTATGCTTTGTGACCCACTGAGTTTAATCAGGACTGTTTGTGTGACTCTGAGTTTTGCACTATCCACTGGAGCCTGGTGCACTCGTCTGTAGGTACGCAAGTGAAGACAGTGACTGCCCCTCCCCTACATTCCGCCAGTAACCAGTAGCTCAGTAGGGTATGCCTCTTAAATCCCTACTCTATCCTCGATTGACCCATTATAGGCCCAAAGACTACAAACATCTTACCAACTTTTGGTGCATATGACTTTGTGGTTACTTAGAAGATTAGTCTCAATTTCTATTCCTGTTGTCATTGTACAAGAGTGTCTGTTTTATTATGTTCCTGGGTGCATCAAATGTTATAATCAAAGTTTCATTTTCAAATGTTGGCTTATTGACTTAATTTAAGCCTATTAGCCCTTTACTTACTTATGTGTACGCTATTTTTATTTTTTATAAGACTTCTTAATGAAAGAACATATAATGAAAGCTCATCTTTATGGTACATTTCCCCTTCTACTTATTTTCTTTAAACTACCTCTCTGAAGATTGGTTCAAAATTTCACATAAATGGACATATTACTATTTGACAAAGGTTGTTGCTACTTTTCTATGTGGAAGAAGAAGTAAAGAAGATGACCCATGAAGACTGACAGAAATAATGCCTGAGGATTCAGAAACTGAGTAATCTTCAGATGTTACATGCACAGAGGAACAGGCTTGGTGACTGATGGTGTCCATGGAGGAAGGAGCTCCCTTGGGGGCATAACAATAAGGGAAGCAGGGCTGAAACACGAGTGAGAAGACACACTAGTGCCCATGTCTCTAGACTGATGGTACCTGGCGCAGCGGATTATCAGTTCTGTCGCTATAAAACAGCTCTCCACCAAGAGTGCATCTCTGTGAAACAGACTGTCTTCCAGTCTAAGAGTTTCATTGTAATGGGCTTCTCCATAATGGAATGAGTCTTGACAAATTCAGTTATTTATTTCTTTTCTATGTTTCTTAAAAGTTGTAAACTTACACTGTAAAGTTTAAATTTAAAAAGGAGGAAAGAAAATTATCCAGTTCCATCATCCAAACACAATGCTATTAACAGTTTGGTAAATTTACTTTTAAGCCTTTTTTCTATGCATTTTTAACATAGTTGAATTAATTTTGTATAAACAAATATATGACCTGAACTTTTGTTTAATATTAAATGAAAGCATTTCCTTTGTTGTTCAAGAATAGTCATAAACATTTTAATAACTATACAAAGGGATATTGTATATTTAATTATTTTGTATTTTGTATTTTTGCACAGTATTTAGCTTTTCCATTTTTGTCCCTGTAATAGGTGATACTCTGGTGAATATCTTTGTATTTTTCTGTATTTATTATTAATCTTTTAGAATCGAATTTCGGGGTTCAGGGCCTGTGAGCTCGGTTGTCTCATAGTACATTAGACAGACAGACCTATTAACTTCTCAGGAAGAAAACCTTGCTTTCTTTGAAGGACTTTGGTCCATGTCGATGGTTCACTTCCTAGTTTAAGCGATTTTTGTTGTTATTGCCTCTAGATACTCCTTATCAGGAGAGAGGCCGTAAGATGAGTAAGGATGGCAGTGACACAGAGGATGGGTACCATGGGAACAGAAAATAAAGTCTCTCTAAATGTTACGATGATCACGATGAGTAGAGCTGGCAATTTACTGTCTATTCTCCCAGAGCTTCTTCAGACACAGCAATGATTTAGCTGAACTGTACTGGAAAGATAGGGACTTCAGCCAGCATGAGTTTCTGTGGAAGATGGACACACTGATGCCTTCAGTATTTCCAGCCAGATGAGCCAGCCCTTGAGGTGCAGCTCATATTGATGTATTTGAAGCCCTGAGTACCTTTCCATGTGAACACATGCATGCAGGTTTGAAGGATAAGGCAGTCAGCCATGCTATGTTCACAGGCTAAAATCCTCCTACACAAGGTGTCTGAGGAAATTTACTCGAGGCAGGAACTTACTTTATAAATCACATTAATATTGTTGGCTTAGTGATAGAATTTGAAATTCTCCCTTTCAAGGTCTTGCTTTGCTCTGTGGGGAGATAGTTCTTAATTTTCCCATGTGCAGCCATATCCAAGCTTTCACCAAGTGAGAATCACCGTGGAACCAGAAGGTGGAAGTTAGGACCCTGGAATCTGCCCTTTTCAATGATGGTTTGCAGTAGGTTATTTGAGTAAAGGTAGAGAGATCTGAATTCAGTGGCAGTAAGGGAAAGGAAGTTGTTCTTCCCAATTCCCTTCTAGGAAGGAATGTTGTCCTCTATAGAGATATCTGCAGCCATGCAAAGCAACGTCTTCCGCATCTCACGCAGACTACTGAACTAATCAAGATATCAAAGATCTAGTCTGCCCAAGACTATCAATCTAGTGGGCCATAGTTGTGTGGTTTTACTTCTGAATCATTTATTGTATATCAGAGGTCATTATTTTAAACATAATAAGCAGAGTCAGAAATACACATTTTGCATGTCTCATCTTATATTCACAATTTATCTGTCAATGACATGAAGTCATACAAAAGGAACTATGGGTGTGGCAAGAGGTCTAAAGGGAGGGAAGAATAAGAGAGGGTAATAGAATGTCTGAAATATGAGAGGAGGAGGGTCAATGTGGAGGGGGTAAAGGTCCAGAAGGAGTGGGAAAGATCAGTGTATGTGAAGCATAAGCACAAAGTATAATAACATAAATGTATGGTTATTCTACAGTAAAACACATTACTTTGTATGTAAATGTAGCGAAGAATGAAAAAATTTATTTATTCAAATAAATCTGACTGGCCATTTTAGTTTTGGGGCATCCCAGCTGCAGTCGTTTTACAGGTCAGGCTGTCCTTTCTACCTTCTCTTCTTCATCACAGGTGATTCTGAGACCCTCCCCAGCAATCTTCCTGCACCTCAAATCTCCTGAGTTATTTTCTCAGGGCTTGCCTATAAACAGGTGTCCATGTGGGGTCTATTATTATGTCACTCAAAAGAACAGGACTAGGACAGAAAGAGAGAAAGGCTGATCGTGACATCTCATCCACTGCCTTTGAGTCTTACTGACTCACCCTGTTACTAGCAGCTTGCCCTATGCCATGCACACATCTGTTCCACTCATTTCTGCAATTTTTCCATCTCGCATTCCCCAAGGTATATACTTGTTTTACTCAATTGTAGTGGAGCTTTGTGGAATAGGTTTTAATTTTAATCAGATTTCTCTCTCTTTGGAATACTAAAGCTTGGAATAAACTTGGAGAATGCAGACAATTTGTTTCAAGAATCCCTGTCCCCGGAAATCAACTTCTCTCTAAAATTATGATAAGATTTATAAAGTGAACTGCTTACCCATAAGGTGGAGCCTCTTATTCTTCCCTTTGCTCTGTTTTGAATATTCCCATCCTGCCTTGCTCACTCATTTCACTCAGTATAGACAAGAACAATTATAAGAGCAGAAATGTCAGATTCAGGTACAAGAACACTATGTATCTGGCAGGTATGAAAATGTGACTTCAAGCATATTAATCTAGTTTTAGGTTCTACATTCACAAAAGAGTAATTACAGAGCAGAGCTCACTGACTTGACAGAATAAATAAAAACTCATTTTTATTCTTGCAGATACATAGTAATAACAATAAAAATAGAGCTGAAAACTATATGGCACTTATTCTGTACCAGATACTATTGACCTAATAGTGACATGTTCCTGTGAAGTTACTTACATTAATTAACCCAATGTATAAACTGAGGCACAAAGTTTAAATAATACTGTACACAGCTATAAGTGTCAAGAGTTGAGTTTCAAATTCAAACATCAAACACAATGATCATTTGTACTCTCTAATACAATATTGATGATTATGTACATTAGTGAGTGACATTGATGACTATGTACATTAGGGAATGACATTAACTGTAAAATCAGCACTGCTAACATGTAGGAGACAACCATCTTTTTTCAAAAAGGTTTAAATTTGTTCTTTGACCATCTCATACATGTGTATGTCAGAGTCTGATTAGTCCCACCCCCACTGTTTTACCCCCATCAAGCTCTTCCCTTCTCCATATAATCTGTCTTCAGCATTCATGTATTTTTATTTTGTTTTGTGACCCTGTGAATTAACTAGACTTATCTGTGTGACTATGGGTTTGGAACTATGTGATGAAGCCTGGTGGGCTCACCAGTGATGATGCTACTGAATGTATGTACTTCTTCTCCCAGAACTGATCAGTAGCTGAGAGTTCAGCAGACAGTAGGAGGACCTCACTAGCTCCTCCCCATCCATGATTGCAGGCCCAGGGAAGGTAAATATAGCTACTGTGAGCTCACTATATTAATAGCTGTGTCATGCCCAGAAGATGGTGGTTGGCTGCCCTTTTCCCTATCTTGCATTCTGACTGCCCTTCTTCTGTGACATTTCCTGAGTCTTAAAGAGGGTGGTACAAATGTATTCTTCGGAGCTTCTTTTACCAAACTTCACCAGAACACATTCTTAATTTGGAAAAAAGAATAACAATGAATGAGGTCTATCACAGAAGTAGAGAGAATGAGGGTAATTCCCAAAGGAACTAGGTAGGACTGCAGAGATGCTGGGTCAAAGAAGCAAAACTTCAGATAGGTTGGTGAAACAAGGTCAAGAGATCAGTTATATGACATGATGGCTGCACTAAATCATAGTGTGCTATATTCTTGAACATCAGTGGGAATAGACTTTCAACATTCTCACCACAAAATAGTATGTGAGGGAATATAGATTTCATTGGGTTAATTTTACTGTTCTTCCACATATATGTATCCAAAATTGACATGCTATTCATGATGAATACAATATTTATTTGTTAATTTACATAAAAGTGTCTGGTCTAACGGAGTGGCTTTTCCTCCTTAAGGGACTAATACAATACAGCAGCTGTTTCTGGAATCATTTAAGTGGGTCATGCTCCCAAAGCCTTCATTCACACTACTCAATTTGTTATGACTCTTCTTTTAGGCAGGGCCACAAATCCAAGAACAAATATAACTAGTTAAACAGACAATTAGGTTTTGACAGAACTTTCCCCGCTTCCCCAGAGCTCCACCCATTTAGACATTGGTTGTTTTCTCTTCCTACCAAACACCCAAACATTCCTGGGAACCTGGTGACGAATGGGAGTCCCAGCCATGGTCACAATGGGAACAAACTTTAGTGCTCCTTTGCTGGCTGTGCTTGGTTTATGTTTTCATTCCTTTAGTCCATGTCCTTATTTATACCAGAAACTGGAAAAAAAAAAGGGAAAATGTCAAATTCTGAAGCAAAACGATGGGAATGAGATAAGTTCCAGCTGCTTCAGCAAAAGGAAGCAGCTGTGCTCTTGTAAAGTAGATGATAAAGACTGCATTGCCGTCCCTAGCTGAAGACAGAAAGAGCTTCAAGATTGTTAGGACAGAAATGGAATTAAAAAAAATGTTTGTTTCAGTTTAGCCTGAAGCTTTGCCTGCAATGCAGAGGCCTCAGCCTTAACTATTCTCTCATGAAGCCAAGATGAGATGCTCTTCTTGAAAAAAAATTTCCTTTGAAGGTGTGTGGAGAAATGATGAAAACAACAAAACAATAAACCCAAGTTTTAGGTATCACATCAGTAACCAGCAGCATCATCTTCATTATCGTCACAGTGGAGAGTCAGTTGTAGATGCTTACCCTGTGACAGCCACCAGGCCACTCAGATTCTCTTTGCCCCATGACTATAGGTCAACACCTTGAATATCAAACCCAACTGTTGCTTAGTACAACAATTCTTTGAATTCCTTTTATTGATCTTACCAGTTAATTGTTAATTAATCTTTGCATTCACTCAAACATTATTCACTCATTTATTAGAGGATTGCTGGCATCTAATAGGAACTAGATTAGGCTGTGCTAGGACTCAGAACCTCATAGAGAAGACGTGTAGTCACAGGGACTCACAGAGGTACCTAGGCTTGAATGCGATGCTTTCATAATGGACTAGGTCACCATTGTTGTTTAGGAAGACTCATGGGGCTCAAGGACACCTCTCATAAGTCGAGGAGGTGGTAACAATTGTTATGAATAAATAGGAACCATTACAGTATTCTTTGAAATTCAGTTTTCCAGCTATGATCTATAGGTTTTTATACAGGACTTTTTCCACATTGTGTGTTTTCTGCCCCTTCTGATGCTTACCCCATCCCTCCAAAAGTAGGTCACATCTTGTGATGTGTCTTCATCTTCATGCTGTAGTTGATTGTATCGTGTAAGTATTGGATTTCATGTGCCCTGACGTTCTTAACACCACTGTTCCACTGTTAGTCACTCATGTATTGGTTTTATGAGTCTTATAATAAAGCCCATTCTTCTACCAATGGTAAGCCTATGTTACCCTATTAATAATTAAGAAAAAATTGATTCAAGAGAATATTGTGAGATAAGCCTACCAAAGACCAGCACGTGGGCACCCTTAAAGTCAGAAAGTTTTTGTTGACGGTTGGTGGCTACACAAGGAACTTGCCAAAATCATGCAGCCCCAAAACTTACAGCCTTTGTCTTTTATGGACAAAACCAACACCCCGGTCATCACACTTTGGTTAGCAAAAAACAGAACTACAGAAGTCAAAAAACAAGGTTTGTACATTTAGGGACTTTCTTGGAACTAGGTCTTTAATGGATTAGGTATTTTTTCCCATTTCGGCAGATGCTGGGGCATACGTGCCAGCCTTTGAGGTCAGAATGGTCCCTCTAATATGTTGTCAGTTGTACTGAAGTCTAGAGACCTTGTTCCAAGAGAGCCCAGACAATACACCATGCAGAAGTGGCTCAAGATCATGGGGTCCTTCCTTTGTACAGAACCATCACCAAGAGGAACTTCAACCAATATATTTCAACTGTGTGTGTGTGTGTGTGTGTGTGTGTGTGTGTGTGTGTGTGTGTGTGGTGTTCTGCAGTCACTATCTGGTAGCTTTCTCAATCATTCTTAATCTTATTTTTGAGACAGTATCTCTTACAAACTTCAACCTGTAGCTCACTGCTTCTTCTCAACTGGCCACCAGCAAACCCCAGAGATCCTGTTGTCTCTTCCTCCATACTTGTTTTACATGGGTCCTGGGGCTAGAACTTGAGTCTTGATTCTGGCAGAATAAGCACTTTACTGGTGAAGTCATTTCTCTCCTCCTCAACACTTTTGACTAACCTCCATCTTGTGCATGTGCAGAGTCTTAGCAATCAAGGTGCTGAGTGAGGTAAGAGGGTCGCAGTGAACTTGAAGCTAGCCAGGACTGCGTAGCCAGTTCCAAGCCAGCCTCAGAATTTTAGTGACTCTTTCTTTAAAATAAATAAATAAATGCTACCCCTCACAGAAAAATCTGCATTTTTTTCCAGTAAGAAAGTATCTGTTAGAATTACACTCTAGTCCCTCTTTCCTATTTGGCTTTCTTCTGTCAGTGCCAATCATGATAACTTTTATTTCTAATGCTTTTTTAGGCCTCATCTTCTTCCTATGGCAGAGGAGCAGTTAAACACAAGTTCCAGAATGATATAGGTGTTATGAAAACATGAAAGGGTCTTTTGGGCTGGACACATTAATCTGGGCAAGGCTAGCTAACTGACAAATACAATGATTTTGCTTATTTTTTGTTACAAGAAATCTCAGAATTTTTAATGAGTAGTTTGGACATCAAAGGCAGGAGCCTAGTTTGCAGCATCGTCCAGATATATTTGGCCATGGAAACCTTTCTTCGGGGTTTCCACTAAAAGTTAGAGAATCGTAAGCACTGTCCAAATCTCTGACCTAATTCTCAGACACTTAATCTGCGGGAGCCAGGCTGGCTTGACATGATTATCACACTGCAAGTACAGCAGAGAAAGAGAGGTCCCTTCCTTTCCACTGTTATCAGTTTTCTATCCTTTTTCTAAAACAAAATCTTTTCATCCCTTTTCTTAATTTTTTAGACAAGCATATGGCAAAATATAAAATAGAAATTAATAGCAGTAGCTATAGAGGTAAAGGAACTCTCTCTAGCACACACACTCTCTTGCACACACACACAACACACAGAGAGAGAGAGAGAGAGAGAGAGAGAGAGAGAGAAAGAGAGAGAGAGAGAGAGAAAGAGAGAGAGAGAGAGAGAGAGAGAGAGAGAGAGAGAAGACACAAGGTACTTCTGTTTGAGATATTCCTTTAGCTCGAGACTTGACCCATGGAGATTCATTCACATAGTACCTACCAGCCACTGACAGCATCTTGTACAATAGATTTTCTAATCTTCCAAGTATCTTTTCCTTTAAACAATTGTGTAGCAAGTGCTTTGCAAAGGTAGGAATAGAGTCTGGGACTTCTGGATACTCTTTCTAGAACCTATTTAGCCCACTCAGCTGCTTGTCATCTACAGCCCTACCTTGACTGAGGTGTTCCTGATCCCTCAGCCTCTATTCTTTTTATTCTGAAGCCTCCTTGGAATGTGGCAGAGTCTTGCACATGCCAGCCCTTGGGCGAGTATTCACCAAGGCAGATATATGTGTCCACCAAGTTTTGTAGCACTGGGAGAAGGTGAGCTTTCATGTTAAGTTAGGAGACCTACTTTTATTTCAAAATAACCTGATTTCAAATGATTCCTAACATAGCCCACAGTCATGGCTTAAAGATCCATTTCTACATTATACATGTTTCGGGGATCCTTAGAGTGTTGTTGAGTAGCAGAGAGTTTCAGACCTTTGTTCCAGGGTGGGTTTTCTGGCTTCTAGCTAC